>OY294047.1:47042098-47193959 GCA_958510825.1 Brachypterus glaber | reverse complement strand
CTTCTTTTAATAGTTATTTATGGTACTAGTGGGTAAAGTAAGATATTGCCCATGAGAAAATTAACCTACGAGACGTCAGCCAAGCAGGTTAATTTTCAAGAGGCAATATCTGTTTACCCATGAGTACCATACAAGGTTTTATCCAATAAATAGCTTAGAAATTCATATTTTTATTAAAAATTTTAATGAAATTTACAAGAAAATAATTTGACAAGTGACAGTTGAGTGGGTAAAATAAATAATTATCCACTCAATAAAGTAAAAGCCACGCGGGGGTTATTATTGAGTTTATCTATTTAAAATAAAGCTGGTAATTGTCTTATTATCTGTATGTATTGGATAAAATAATTTATTTTATCTTAATGAGAAAAATATTGTTTCAAAACTTCTTTAATACGCAGGGGCGCCCGCAGAATTTTTTTATAGGGGGGGAAAGCCTATTCGGCTTAGCAACATTATTAATAAAAAGTTTTTGCTAAATTGTCAAAAAGGGCCAATATTTTTTCCTGGGGGAGGGGGAGGGGACTAATATTTAACAGATTCAGTGGTATCATGTTTTTTATTTATTTATTTATTTATTTATTTAGTTTATAGTCGTTCTCGGACCTAATTTTAGGTATTTTACACGATATTGGACTGATGTGACTACAACGAATTTTGAATAGATACTCTTCACTATTTATTTATTTTTTTATTTATTTATTTATTAACGGGAAAACTCCACTACAAAAATTAAATGTACATAAGATAACATGATGAAAAAGTCCAAACCTAATATAATGTAAAAAAAAAAAATAATAATTATAACAAAAAAAAATAGAAAAAATAACCTAACAAAAAACTATACAATACTAAAATTAAAAAAATTAAACATTAATAAGAAATTTAAACATCAGTGAAGTTAATGCTTTTTAAAGAGGTTTTAAACGATGCTAAAGTGGAAAAAGTAAAGTCACAATTATCCAAACTATTGGCTAAAGTCATGACTCTATCCATGGGAGAATTACAACCGTAATTTGTACGGTGATATGGGATTTTAAAAAGCGGAGAAATGTTGCGCATGACCCTTGCCGGAACATTTAAATGTATTTGACTTAGTAAGTCTGGGCAATCAATAAGCCCATTAAATATTTTGAAAAGGTAACATAAATCTGACTTTTTTCTCCTACTTTCCAATAAATCTACATCTAAAAATGAATAAATGTGGGAGTAGTTATGATCAGGAATAGGAGTGTTTAATTTAAAAGCACAAAACCTAAGCATTTTTCTTTGGATACTTTCCAACCCATCAATATGATTATTATATTGAGGAGACCAAATAATTGAGGCATATTCTAGATTGGATCTAACTAAAGAATTGAAAACTCTAACTGAAGATCTAACAGAAAAACTCACCACAGTTTCTTAAAACAAAACCCAACATCTTAGATGCTTTAGATGTTATATTATTAATGTGCATTATAAAGTTAAGCTCACGATCAAAAGTAACACCAAGATCTTTAATAGAATTAACGGACTCTAAGATAGAATCATTAATGAAGTATGAAAATTCAACTTTGCGAATGCCCCTATAAAAAGACATATGTTTACACTTGTTAACATTTAGTGATAATTTATTATTGACACACCATTCAACCAACCGATTTAAATCGCTTTGAAGAAGATAAGCATCAGCGCTACAAGATACATGTTTGAAAAATTTCAAATCGTCCGCAAAAAGTATGACTTCGCTATATTTAAAGACTGAATATATATCATTTATAAAAATAAGGAATAATGTAGGAGCACTATGCGAACCTTGAGTAACACCAGAGGTTACTAAAATAATATAAGATATAAATGAACCTATTTTAACTGATTGTGTTCGGTCTGAAATAAAACTGGCTATCCAATTGACAAAATGATCGCTAAAACCAAACTGTTTTAATTTAAATAAAAGAACTTGATGGTCAACCCTATCAAAAGCTTTAAAAAAGTCAGTGTAAATTGAATCTACCTGACCAAATTTACGCTCTATAACATTTAGATAAATCAAGTTAACAAATTATCAAAAAAATGGTATGACCTCACTACAAGAGTTAAGTAATACAAGAGGAACAGAAAACTTGAAGAAACCCTACCAAATTTAATGTGATTATTACCTAATTTTTATAATTTTTTATCAAAATTAATAGAGAGCCTCTAGCACAAGCTGAAGCTTATTTGGGGCTCTCCATGACTCTTTAGAAATTTTAAGTCAATAAATAAATAAATAAATAAATCTTGTAAGTAGCTAATGTAATAAAAGTTTCTGTGCAACAATTAACAACGCTTACCGGCTCAAAATGTATGCAATTTTAATTAATATTTAGTGCACTTTTGGCTCAGTGTGCGATATACGTGTTTTAAGTTGGGGGAATTATATTCCCTATTTTGGCAGTAATCCCCCCTAATATCAGGGGATTTCGGGAAGTCGTGTGAATGTTTGATAAGTCAAAATCCTCTGGGCATGACACGTGACCGTGGACAAATATTTGCATTTTAAAATTGACCAATTTATATACGGCTTAAAATTGATACGCTGGATGTGTGTGTGGGATTAAAAGGGTTGTAATTCCTGACTATAGATTGTATAGGTTTATTATTAAACATGTTTTATAAGTTTATTATATTAAACTAATTTGAAAATAATTTGATTAATTTACTATAAGTACTTTTAGATCTATACTGACCATGCATGGGGATAATTAACGAACTAACTACAGAGATAAATGTAGTCTCTGCTAACTAGAAATATAATTACTTTTATTCCACCCATTTATACGCATGCGCATGTAGAACTAAAATTACTTATATTACACATTAGCTTCGTTTTTTTTTGCATAAACTACCTTAAGTTGATCTTATAAAAGAAGAATTGTCACTTTTGTCGCGTCGCTTATGCCCAGAGCTTAAGCTCTGTGTTCAGCGAAAGAAAAAGGTCAAAGCAAATTAGAAGAAGAAGCTCTGTGTTCCACACAACGAACTAATAACTCTTCTCTCTAGAATAGGCATTTCATTTGTAAAAACTGACAAAAACGTAGCCAACATATACATTTGTCTGTCACTCGTACAGCTTTGTTCTAACAGATACAACAATAACAGTTACTGGTAACTGTTATTGTTCAGGCCTGAATATAGCTACTATTTGTTTACAAACAAACCGAGATGTTGGCGATACTTTATATTAACGGTAGGCGTATTCTAGAGAGAAGAGTTGTTAGTTCGTTGGTTCCACATGAGTTACTCTTTTTCTAGTTTAAAATTTTTGAATGTTTTATGTCCAAATTTCCTGCATCTTTTCGCTGTAAACAGTTCTTTTCGTAAACACTGCAATGCTTTCTAGACAAGCTTATTTATATTGCCTGCATAATTGAATTTGGTTAAATAAAGTGTATTACTAAACGTAAACCTAAATCACAATTGGACAACTAAATATGTACCAAAATAGTTAACTAGTTATGTTAATTAAATAATTTGAGCTACATGAAATTTGTGCTTTAAAAAGTACCTACGGGGCCCCGCGGGGTAAGGTATAATAAAATATTCATTTAAGAGTTATAAGGGCTGTCCATATATTACGTAACGCAATTTTTCAAAAAAATGGACCCCTCCCCCCCTGTGTAACAAACTGTCACATATACCAACACCCCCCCCCCCTCCCCCTGTGTAACGCGTAACAATATAAAAATTTGTATTTTTTTTCTAACATATCTTGATACAGAATTCCGCATAATGCAAGACGGTAAAAAGATAGTGTAAAAATGATACATATTTATTATAATAATACATATAGCACTTAATGTACTTAAACGAAAACATTACTCACTTTAAAAAAATATTCATAATTAATATCACACAGGGAAAAAATACTAGGTACCTCTTTTTACACTGAGTGTCACATATAACACGTATATTGTTTATGCACAGGTACACAAAATAGTACACACATTGGTGTTCTGTGAGTACACATTCCGCGCGAAAATGTATCATCGCCGATGATTCATCGGCAAGATCACGCAAGAACAGGGCCGTAAAGTCCAACAAGTCAACAGTTTTTTTACTGATTACAATATTATTTAAATATGCATAGTTTCTTCAATTTTTGTGTGAAAAGGGGAATTATGGGCCACTAAATGGTAATTTATGTTGAAATAAAAATACATCTGCCAAGCTTAGGAAATAAACATTAAATTTATTAAATTCCGTTACGTAACGTTTACCTAGACCCCCCCTCCCCCCTGTCACAAACTGTAACAATTTCTCTGACCCCTTCCCCCCCTAGGCGCGTTACGTAATATATGGACAGCCCCTAATATGAGCAAAACCAGGACTATCATTAGGATTTATCACACCTTTAATTTAAAGTAATTTTTTCATTCTGTTGTCACTACCTCTATAGATAGAGAACCACGTATGGTTCAAGGCAAGATTTTATATATTTATCAAATACGGTTTTTAAGATATTCGACTTTTTTACGAAAAAATTCCCTGTCAGCATTTTACCTAAACTTTATCTAAAAAATTTTTAAAAGTTGAAAATTTCGTGAAAGTAGAACTTTGAGGCTCTTTATAATAATAAAAATTTATTTGGGTAAAAACTGAATCTAAAAAATCTTAATTTAGCCAGTCTAGTTCCAAAAGATACGTTTTGTTTTATTTAAAAAGATGGTGAGTATTCACTGTTTTTTTTTTTTGACAAGTTGCGGAATAGATTTTAAGATAAGCATTCTATTAAAACTTTTTCGCTTGATCGTCCTAATCTATGCGCGTACGGCTTACATAGACGGGTGAACCAATCTCAAAAATTCGTACACAGACTTCTCAGATTTTTTTTACAGTGTACAGGATTTGTTAAATCTCGGTAAAAATCCCTAAAATCTTTAAAACGCTAATTAAAATCTTTAAAATCTAAATTAAAATCTTTAATATCTTTGATAAACTTTTTAAAATCCCTTTAAAATCTTTTTAAAATGGCTAATATCTTGAAAATCCTTTTAAAATCCTCTAAATCTTAAAATTATTTTTAAAATTCCTTAAAATCTTGAAAATCCTTTTAAAATATCTCTAAAATTCTGTAAAATCTGTCAAAATTGGCCAAATTTTGCGTTACGTAATACTTGAACGTTCCTTTTTCGAAAAGTCTGCCGAAATATTTTTCGGAATTTATAGACGGTCTTCCCTTGGATTACAAATTGTGTAATAGTATTACACTGTAATACAGATTTTGAAAATTAATACACATGTTCTTAATTTTTTCCTTGCAAGGCTTTGCAAGGTTAAAGTCCATTATGCCTCACCCAGCAAAAGTTAATAAGTGAATACTTACCTCTGCAGGCGGATCTGCATGAACTACACAATCTAATTTAGCTTCTAATCCTTCGCCGGAATTCACCCACGATCTCAAGACGCTAACTTCCGGCGGATCTGGAACAAATTTAATTTAACTTTATTACCAATTTATGACTTATTGTTGCAATTAAGATGTTTTAATATCAACATACATCTAACTATGATAATATCGATATGATCTTGGCATTAATCCTAATAATTTTTAAAGGACGCCGCACGTTTTATAAGGAAACGTGGCCCCGGTCAAATTATCTGAAATTTTGGTATGTTGTAGTTTTTGAGTTCCTTAGTCACCGAGACAAAACCACCAAAATTATATAGTTCTTGGTTCTAAAGCCTTGAATTAAATAAAATTATAATTTTATACTAGAAACTACCGTATCTTAGTTTTTTTTACTATTTTTTTTGTGCATAACAATATTTGAAGGGTACAGGGGAAATTCAGCTAAGTAACTTTCTGTTACTTTTGATTTGAAGGCATTTAAGGTTATATTCACTTTTTTGGGGACACGCGTATTAGTGAAAGTTGATTTTTCAAAATGTTTTGCGTGTGTGTGTACTTATCTGTAAAATAATAAAATAATTTTTTGAAAAAAGGATTAAAAGACCCTGTCTTTTTCCTCAGCACAGGTTATTTTCGGTCGTTTATTGCATCAGACTTAACTGCTTTCTCTTCTGTCTTACAAACTGAATAGAAACGAAAGATCCTTTGACGGGCTACAATCTGTGCTCAATAACTCAAAACTCGCATTTGACTGACTTAGCCAGTCTTTCCCCGTACCCTTTATTTATAATAAACACGTATAAACTAAAAACGTTTCTACACTGTAAAAAATGGGGATAAAATTAGAGAGCATTATTAAGATTAAATTTTAAAATTCATATGATTTAAGCCGATTTTTTTAACTGATTCAGGTTTAATTACCCAGGTAGCAAGGGATGTTATATTACAAGAAATAAACATCACTTTTGGGTGTATTTTTAAACTAAATCATAACATCACATAATATTGAAAAATAACATGTATTTAACATCACATTTGCAACGTAACACGTGTGACGTGACAACCATGTTATTAAATAACAAATATTTAGCAACGCTGTGAATATATCGCATGTCACATATTAACGTGGCTTTCACGTGAATGTCATGTTATTTTGATTCTCACCGACGTTCGAAGCAAAAAAATCGATATAAGATGATGTTGATAGAGTAAATTATTATAAGGAAATTGTATACACATTATACGATTTTCAATGGATAGGGGGCTCTGCCGGGCTTCTCAAGACCACGGACACGGATTAAAGGATATATTCTCCGCTTAATCTGCAATTTCGTATTTAGAATCTATCTGTTTCAATCTGTGAATGTTTCAATTACTGATTGATTTTAAATCCGATTTTTTTATAGGGTTATAGCGTTTTAAATGGTTTTAATTTAGAAAAAGCTAATATCCTAAAATATTATTTAAATATTAAAGTACCAGTAACGGCATCCATAAGATATTAGATATAACAGGAATGTGAATTTATGATGTCACAAACACGTTATTTTCGGGATGTCATTGTGTGATGTTATTAGGGGCGGACTTAGGACATCCCCACCATGCTACATTCTTGTTAAATGAGACTACAATCTTAACATCACATGTCACATATTAACGTGACTTTCACGTGAATTTCATGTTATTTTGCTACCTGGGTATCAATAACTAAACTAGGCCGTTCTGTCCTTTTTGTTGGCTAAAAAGAATGATGTCTTCTCACAAAGGACAGAATGGGTTAGTTTAATTTTTTATTTTATTTCTTCAAAAACCAATAAATAATAAATTAAAATTTAAAAATATTATTCTTTAGTTTTTACCCCATTTTTTACATCGGTGAAACGTAAGACTTTAAAGGAAAGCTTTCTTTGGGAAATTATTTGGGATATTGGAAAATTATTAGTATATTACATAACTAGTGTGGAATGTCACATATTTCACGCGAGTGGAAACGAGCCGCTGGGCGAGTGAGGAAACCCCACGAGTGTATGAAATACACTTTCCAATGAGTTATGTACACTATTTTTCCTACGATCCCGAAAAAATATGAAGTTTCTTATTTTAAAATTTTCTAATTTTTATTAATTTTTAAGAAAACCAAAGCACAAAATAATAATAATAATAATAATAATAATAATAATAATAATATAATTTATTTTTCAGTACTCCTGAACAAAACTTACAAAATTTATTTTACAATAAACACAAATCCTGAACAGAAGCTAGGGAAAAAAATAGTCAAAAAAAAGAGAAATTTTGTCAAGAATTTAGAAAATCGTTTAGAGCATACAAATTTATATGTGTAGGTATGTCAAACAGGAAATATTATTTTCATTTAACTGTAGTTTTCTTGGTTTTATATTTAATACAATACATAGCTGTTTAATGGGTTGCCTATTCCTAAATAAATGCAAACTTGGGTTTACTTATTAAATTGGATTTCTGTGGTTATGCTGCCATAAAGACAGTAAAATTGTACAGTTTTACATTTCACAAGAAAAATACTGATGTTTGATGTTTTCAATGTAATGTAAGGTAACTAAATAAAAAATTAAGTAATTTTTATAAGATCTAGACTATCTAGACTAGACAGTAATGGTCAAAATAGTAACTTTATAACTATAGTTTCTATTTTTGACATGAAAAACATAAATATTTGGATTAAAACACTTAAAAGATATAAAAGGCTGTGGTGAATGGTGGAAAATGGTTTATAAAACAAGGTGAATAAAATTCGTAGAATCTACGAGGTAAATATCTAAATAAAATTAGGCAAACCTCCATACATAAATATCACACGAGTGTGATATAAAAATATCAAACTAGTGCGATATGAGGCGTTTTCTAAAGAACAAAAGAGTGTGCTAAATTTCATTTTTATAGAGAATCGTAGGAAAACTAAATATTCGTACCTGAACACCGTGAAATACTTACACAGCACGTGGAGACGAATTTCGGCCGTGACAGGTTGTCCGATTCCGTTGGACGCGGTGCACTGGTAAATGCCGGCGTCCTGTCGCTGCACCTCGTTTATCGACATTAGATAGCCTGTCTGCACCTGTAATCCTGAGGGCAACAAGCCGTCCTGAAATATAATAACATGCCAATTTTAATGCATTAAATCTTCTAGTAGAAACGTACACGAAGAAAAATTATATGTTCTAAATCAGTAACGTTTGTTAAAACATGTAGCAATATACGGTACATTGCTATATGTACATTATGTACCTTTAGCAATCACTGGGAATTATATAAATATATATATTTAGAAATATATATGAAAATGATAACAGGTTTCTACGTATAAGACCTACACTGTAAGGCCTAGGTAGTATTATTTTGTTGCTATTATTACTATTACGATACCCCCAAGCAACAAAGCCGTAACTCCCATATTGTCATTTTTCACGACAGCTAAATTTCTAAAATATTTTTTTTGTTATTTAAGGGTGGGTAAATGATTGAAGTGGAAAAGGAAGTCATGTGATACATCATTTGAAAGCTTATAAAATTCTCTATTTAACTGTTTAAGTATTTATTGTTTATTTACTGTTTGTTTCTGATAATATTCAAGTTTAGAATTTCTTACTTTAGTGATTTTAAGTAAACTTTTGCTTAAAGTGGACTGTGGAGAAACCTGAGTAGTACCACCATGTGTGTCTTTTTCAAAGGCGTTTACCTATGAGTATAACTCAAAATGGGTCTAACTTGAGTTACATCCTTGTTGCTTCCCAGTCCGCACAAATTCATGGCAGGTACATGGCAGGTACATAACCACTGTTCTATGTGATGTTGCAGCCATGTTATTTTTATAGTCCATGTACAGTCCTTGGACTTTAACAATTCCGCCTCAAATTATGTATCAGGTACATAACATGTAACATATCAGCTACATACCAGGTACATAACATGTTATATAACTTTTGCAATATAGATGAGAGGTATCAGCCATGTCGTTTTTATACTCCTTGATATGTAGCAGAAACATACCAAATACATCATAAGTTATCCCTTGCCATATGGATGAGAGGTCTTTAATACATTAAAATTATATGGGTGATATGTAACATGGATGTTATAATGTCCGTTTAAATTCCCCCGTACCCCCGTTGAACGGGAAATATAAACTTCCAATTTCGAATAGGTAAATGACACAAATATGAAATACATATTTGTGTGCCACTTACCTATTCGAAATCTAAAGTCGATATCTACAGGGTCCGGTCGAAGTCTTAATTTCGTTTATTTTGCAAAAATAAAAATATATCTTAAACTGACACTCGGTTGTCCTGCTAGGTATACACACAAAAAAATTAAAACTACATATTACATATTCTGAATAAAATATATTTTAAAAAAGGTAACTGTTTGTACATTTTTTTTAAAAACGTAAAATAAATAAACATATTCTGAAAAAAAAATATATATTTAAAATTAAAAAAAACGTAATAATGCGTTTTTCGAGGGGTAAATCTCATACGAACTCGCGTACACCAAATTTTGCATTACCCAAGATTTGGCAAGATTTCGCGGGAGTTGGCAAGATTTCGCAGGATTTTAAAATATTTTGCGGGATTTCGCAAGATTTCTCGCAAAGTCTAAAAAAAAACTAAATAATTTTACATTTTCAAGTATAATATACTTAGTATAAGTAAGGACAGAAATTTTTAATTTTAAACAAAATTATAAAAATATTAATTTATTATTCCATCAATCTATTTTCTAATCATCGTACAGAGTGATATTGGTAGACTGACAGTTTCAGGCTGCTGGCCCTCTTCAGTACCAAGAGTCTACCAAGTAAAGTCTAAAAACGTTTTCTTAATCAGCGTGCAGAGTTGACTCTTGGTACTGAAAAGGGCCAGCAGCCCGAAACTGTCAGTCTACCAATATCACTCTGTACGATGATTAGAAAATAGATTGATGGAATAATAAAATACTTATATATATATATATATATATATATATATTATACGTTTTTGCGTAAATTACGCAAAAAAAATTCATTCAAAATCTCAGAATTCAGAATAAAATAAATACAGCGCCACACAAAAAGAAATGGATCTTCGAAGGACTCGACTAGTCAATTCCTATATATTTTGAGCCGCTGAATGCGAATCTGAGGTCGAAATTTAAAAGTTTTTAAAAAGACCTCAAAAAACCTAGCAAAAGAGTACAAAAAGGATGTTTTTTTGAGTTTATTTTGAAAATGGGACCCAATTTTTTAACTCCGACTCGGATTAAGCGGCAGACAGACTAGACGAGTCTGTCGGAGATCCAACTTTAGTTTGTGTAGCTGTGATATTAATAAAACATTTTTTACAACTTTTTTCCACCAATATTACCGCGTCCCACTGAAATATGACATAAGTAGTACTTCTGGTGTACCACACCTATAATATGGATGCTTTTGTTTCGGCAGTTTAAGAGTTACAATATTATGTTAACCTATGCTACTGAGAGTAGCCGGTGAGGGAACGTTCAAGTATTATGTAACGCAAATTGTGCCAAAATTCATACACTTCATACCCCGGCTCTCACGTTATTATAGATTATTGAGATTTCATATTTTGCCTACCCCCCTAATAGGGGGTGTGTTAGGGGGGGGTAGCCAAAATATGAAATCTCTACAGCCTTAAATAACGCGAAAACCGGGGTATGAAGTGTATGAATTTTGGTACAATTTGCGTTACATAATACTTGAACGTTCCCTGATACACGTGGTATCAATGTAAAAAATACCGAGAGTCGCCGGTGACTCTCATGGTAGCCAACGTGTTAAATTATTTAAGATTTCGGGAATTTCGCAAGATTTCCGCGAGGGTGGTACACAAGATTTCGCAGGAGATTTAGCTCGCAAAATACATTTAGAACAAGTTTTAGTTTTCTTCAGCCTTTTACAGTAAGGATCCCAACTCCTCGAGGATAAATAAATAAAAAAAGTATATCTCTTTTTCATCAAAGTTGTCACATAGAACTTGATAATTCTCAGCAAACAGCTTACCCATAAATATAGATTAACATACCACAATGACTTCAAATGTTCTCCATTTATTTTATCTATCCGTTTTTATAGGTAATAGGTACCTTTTTTTTGCAACTAATTGGGAAACATTTTTTGTGTTGGGATACATCATCCATCCCATGGGATGGAATCTCACTGACGTCGTCATTTCCAACAAACGACACAACTGCATATTCCATTTTACTAAAAAAGTTAATCCATTATAATTTGAAATCTTATTTTGAGGTTAATTTTAAAAAAAGTATTACGATTATGTAGATTATAAAACTTGTATAAACTAATAATTAGTTTTATTACTAACCTATCATAAAACACTCCAAAAAATAGCTTTTGCAACACAAAAATTAACAACAACAAACACTATTCCGTTAATTATGACGCCATACTCTACTACTATTGGCCAAATGATGTAGGCTAGATTGCGGGAACTTCAAAATTCTAATTTCTATTTCCAAGAAATCACAATGTGATGTCATCTCTGATTTCTGTATTTTACAAGATATTACATAATTATAGTTATACCACGAATGCGGATAGGCGTATTCAACGATTATGGGAATTTGTCGATTTCCAAAATAACTTTAAAAAAGTAAATTTGATTTAACCAATAATAATAATAACTTATTTGTGAGTTTTATCCGAGTCGAACCCAACTGAAGTTTTAAATAAGCAATATTAAAAAAAATCATAAAAAATGAAAAAAAATTGTTTTTTTTTAAAGATCTTTTTTGAAAAACGAAAAATTATTGAAAAAAATATAAATTAAATTTTTCAAAAAAAGTTTTCAAAAAAACAAATTTTTTTTCAATATTTTTAATATTTTTTGTTTTTGTAGAATTGATTTTTATAATAAAAGTAATTACGTTAATCGGAATATTTTTTCAGCTTTTTTCGATTTTTTTTTTAAACTTTATCCCTCCATAAATTTTTTGTTTTTGGTGGGATTACTTTCACCTCGGATTTTTCCTGAAAATTTCAAGTCGACCGGATTATTATTATTAACCTGTACATACGGTCAACATATTATGGTAAATTCATAACATTTTATGTATCTGGTATGTTCTCATACCATATATATGATACATAACATGCAATATTGCATGTTATGTATCATACATATGTATGTTACATCTTATGTAATATGGCACATGTAACTTAAAAAATCTTTCTGTTATAGGGCATGTTATGTAGCATACATATGTATGTTACGTCTCATGTAATATGGCACTTGTTACCTAAACAATCTTTCTTTGTGATGTTGCATCCATGTATGTGCGGACTGGGTTGGGAGTGTCGATTAGTAACTTAAAAAATCTTTCTGTTATAGGGCATGTTATGTAGCATACATATGTATGTTACGTCTCATGTAATATGGCACTTGTTACCTAAACAATCTTTCTTTGTGATGTTGCATCCATGTATGTGCGGACTGGGTTGGGAGTGTCGATTAGTAACTTAAAAAATCTTTCTGTTATAGGGCATGTTATGTAGCATACATATGTATGTTACGTCTCATGTAATATGGCACTTGTTACCTAAACAATCTTTCTTTGTGATGTTGCATCCATGTATGTGCGGACTGGCTTGGGAGTGTCGATTAGTAACTTAAAAAATCTTTCTGTTATAGGGCATGTTATGTAGCATACATATGTATGTTACGTCTCATGTAATATGGCACTTGTTACCTAAACAATCTTTCTTTGTGATGTTGCATCCATGTATGTGCGGACTGGGTTGGGAGTGTCGATTAGTAACTTAAAAAATCTTTCTGTTATAGGGCATGTTATGTAGCATACATATGTATGTTACGTCTCATGTAATATGGCACTTGTTACCTAAACAATCTTTCTTTGTGATGTTGCATCCATGTATGTGCGGACTGGCTTGGGAGTGTCGATTAGTAACTTAAAAAATCTTTCTGTTATAGGGCATGTTATGTAGCATACATATGTATGTTACGTCTCATGTAATATGGCACTTGTTACCTAAACAATCTTTCTTTGTGATGTTGCATCCATGTATGTGCGGACTGGCTTGGGAGTGTCGATTAGTAGGACAGTCTTTATAAATAATATATTATTTGAAGACCCTTCTCAACTAGCAAATTGAATCTATAGATTTTAGGATTCTGGGTTATGTTTAATTATTTAGAAAACCATTCATATCACTTGTTTATATAAAAAACAGAGACACGAAAAAAAAAGTGAACTAAAGATTTTTGTTTGTAAAACATGAGATGAGAAAAATTAATAATGGAGAATTCTCCCATTAGATTAGACAGGGACAAAAGTTCTACCCAAAAAGGGTAGAAGACATACATACACTCCCACTTCCACCCAACCAAACAAATGCTGTATTTGTTCTTTGTTGAACAAATACAATATTTACTTGGCCGGGCGAAAAGTGCATTATTAAAGAAATTACTGGCGCCATCTAAATTTTAGTAGAATTATCTTATTCTACAGATTCACATTAGCTATGTTCGTACGTGCCTCTCACTGCTACACTTTCCGGCCAACCAAATAAATACTGTATTTGTTGTATGAAAAACAAATACAGTATTTATTTGGTTGGCTGGAAAGTGTAGCACAAATGAGATAGAGATAGGGTAGACGTCTTTTGTTTCATAATTCTAGTTGTAGAGAGCTCCATTACACTAGGCAACACGGTTTTTTGCCCTGAAACCGAATCTGGCCTCAGAATATTTCTATTACCTAAGTTTTATGAGAAAAATGTGATAAAAATGTTAAAAAATCATTATTTTATCCCTCTTTTTTTCTAAAATCATGGGAGATAAAAATATTCCAAGGACAAATTTAGATTCTGCGACTTAATATTAGTAAAAAATACCCAACTTAAAACATGGAAACTTTAAATTCATAGGTAGAATAAATAGGGATATTATGAAAAAAAAAATATTTAAAAAAATGGATAATGTGAGAAAACTAAGTAGATGTGGAGGGTAAGAAGAAGGTTGCATAAGGGGACAAGCTTATCGCCAGGTACTCATGCTAAAAATTGTCAAAAATCATTACTAGGGGGTTAAAAATAAACTAAAAAAATGTTACGTATTATGGTTCTTATGTAATAAAGTAACATTTTTATGATGTAGAACCATTAAAAAAAACAAACAAAAATACACAATATTTTGTTTCATAAATTGGCATAATTGCCTGTACTAAAATTTAAAAAATAAGACGTGTTGGATTTTTTAGGGTCAAATTTGGATTCTGCGCCTTTAAATTGATAAGAAAAATATATTTTTTGGGCTCGGGAAAAAAGTTTACACTGTTTAATTTTGTTTCTTTTTCATTTATTTAATTTTTACGAACAAACTAAGCAAAATAAAAAAATATTTGTATGAATATTTTTGTAGAGAATTTTATAATCTACAAATTAAGTCCTTAATTAAGTTTTTATACAGTGATAGTTTTGCCACAAAAGAGCAATTAAGTAAACTCTGCACTTTCATTTTAAGCTTTTTATTTTTTTTCGCCTACTTACTCTGACAGTAGGTCCTTGGCATATATATTTTTGAGTTCCTCGTTTTTTTTTAATATACCCTAAAATTTTCAAAATCCTACTCTTTTTTTTAATATATTGAAAAAAAAAACGTCATGATTTCCTGGACTTATATCTCAAAAATTTTAGGTGCTGAAATTTTTCTAAGGTCAGACTCGGTTTCTACGCCCTCGAATTAGTAAGAAAAAAATAATTTCCGATTAGGGCAAAAAAAAAGTTGTGATTTGTTGCCTAGTGTTATTTTTGTGTTTCAAATTAGAAAGTTGGGCTCTATAGATTTAAACACATACACACTTGATTAAAATGACAAATTCACTAGAGTGCATAATGGTAGCTTTGGGATTTTTTTAACTCACTTTAATTAAATATAGACAAAAAATATTGTATGCGCTTGCATGGAAGTTTTAATTTTATGAAAAGTTGCACATGGTTTATTATAAAACAAGTTAAACTCGGCAGACGTATTGTCATCTGCAAAACAAATACTCTAATTCTATTTAATTCTATTTATGATAAATTTATATGCGTAAATATGGAAACAGTTTACAGAAAACTTTGCTCTAGTTTATTTTAAAAAGTTCTGCTGCAAACTTTAGTTTTGATGTAGCTAATTAATTTAAATACACTGCCCAGTAAAAGAGCTTTTCCATTTTACACCTCCGCACGTAAAATGGATTTTTTTATTATCAGATTCACTTTCAGCAACCATAAAAACCTTAATATATCAATTTTCACCGAAAACTACCGTCTGCCCCTTTGGGGGTGAAGTTAGAATTTTTTTATAATCAGATTCCCTTTCAACAACCTCAAAAACCCCAATATACCAATTTTCACGAAAAATACCCCTCACCCCTCAGGGGGTGGATTTAGAATATTTTTATTATCAGATTCACTTTCAGCAACCTCAAAAACCCCAATACTCCAATTTTCACAAAAACTACTCCCCACCCCTCAGGGGTGAAATTAGGAAAAAAAAAATGTGATAATAAAAATCAATTTCACGCGCGGAGGGGAAAAATGGGAAAGCTCTTTTACTGAGCAGTGTTTTATTATTATATTTAGTTTCAGCAACCTTGAAAACCCCTATATACCAACTTGCACAAAATCACCCCCCATCCCTAAGGGGGTGGGTTTCAAAAAATATATTTCAAGATTCATTTTTATCAACCTCAAAAACCCCTATCTACAAATTTTCACGAAAATTTGGAAAACATTTCAAAATATTTACCCCCTCACCCCCTCGGGGGTGAAGTTAGAGAAATTTTATTATCAGATTCAATTTCAGCAACCTTAAAAACCTCTATATAGCAATTTTAATTTTTTTCTAAAAAAAATGTATTTTTTCCCATTTGCCCCCCTTGCCGCACGCCAATGTTCACCAAAAACAATCCCGAGCGAGAACTTTAGAGAAAATACCTGTATGCCAAAATTCAAGTCTTTAGCTTAAAGCATTCTTAAGTTATCGTGCTTACAAGATTTCCCGGACAGACCGATCGACCGATCGACCAACATTTTTTTTTTTGCTTGAAATTGATTTATATCGACATAAAACGTCATAAAACGCAAAAATTCGCAAAAAAAAATCTAATAAACTATTTAATTTCTGTGCAAAGGCATTTAACTAGTATTGCAAAAAAACCTAGCTATAAAAAATTCCATATAACAGAAAACGTACCTTTTTTGACCATTGTACAATGGGAGAAGGGTTGCCATTTGCTTTGCATTCAAACGAAACTGCTCCTCCTTTACGTGTTGTCATTTGTCCATTTTGTGGCATTATTTGAATACTTGGAGGCACTGAAACAAAAACAAAAAATTAAGAAAAAAAAACAAAATAAAGCAGGTTAAAAGATACCTTAAGTTATCTTATTTAAGAGTTCTAAATTTGAAGTCGATATCTCAACTCGTTCAAAAGTTAAGGGGGGGACCGCACTGTATAGTTCAAATCTATTGTTCGCTTGATTGTTATACATATTATAATATGTATAACAATCAAGCGAACAATAGATTTGAACTATACAGTGCGGTAAATAATTATTTAACTTGATATGTAACAATTTAACAATAAATATTCAACTTCGTTTTAGGGTAAAAAAGATTTATTTTCTTGTTTTTTTTTTCAGTTTTTATGAGTTTTTATGAATTTCGTTACCATTAAAAAAAAGGACGACAAAATATTTCAAATGAAAGTTTTTTGTAACATAATAGAACTATAGAATAAGGAAACGTCAAAAAAACTGAGGTGAACACACTTTGGGGTGGGGGATATTTCATCCGGGGTGTGAGGCCTATTTGTCACGGCCGTGGATAATAGTATAGTTATTCAATGAGCGTATAATAGATGCAATTAATCAAGGAGGGTGAATTTTGGAGCACGAGCCGAAAGGCGAGTGACCTAATCACCCGAATGATTAATTTCTATTATACGCGAGTAGAATTCTATACTTTATCTACGGGTGCTTTAAATTTTAAACGGGTTATTTCTACAGACCCGTGATTAATAGACCCATTAATCAAGGCCGTGGATAAATATAATAAACATGTAGTATGCGATCAAATTAAGAAGGGTTATTATACTTATTACGTTAAAATGATATTGATTTTAAATCCAATTAAATTATAAAAGACGCGTTAAAAATCAAGTAAGATTATTAAAAGTTTGTAACAAAGAGATAATCTTAATTAATTAAAAATTTTAAATTGAAATTTTTGTCAAAACTAAATTAGATGCTAACTAACCTACCAAATTTAATATTGAATTTCTTTATTGAACTTTACATACAGAAACATATATTTTTAATTCACGTAAACATATTTACGTAGTAAAATGGGCATACTCTTTATATTTATTATTTATTTAGTTTCTTTTGACGTATCTAATAGATAAATAGATACTATGTGTGTATTTTGACGTATACCGTGCGATTATAAAGTGCCGAACACTTTTTAATGTAAAACTGGCATTAGCGATGAGTAAAATGCAAGAAAGCTGTGTGAGTTTTACTGGCCACCGAGCTGCTGTACGTAGCAATCACATGGGCTTGTCGCGCACAACTCTAACAGAGGCGTGGCTTCAAACGAAGAGTATTTTCTTTTTAAACTGTTCGCACTGTATATGTGTGTTTATATACATTCTAAAGATAAATAAATGAATTGACTTGAATTGAATTTGTACACAATTCACTTCTTTCAGCTCCACCTTTAATTTTTGCTGCAATACCCTGTCTAATATTTCTAATGAAAACATGGTTATATGGAATGTGAATATCGAAATCAATTGACTTTGATTGATTTCATAAGTTTTATTTGATTTCATTAGTTCTGTAATATTTCATTCGATCTTTTAGCAGGGCACTGTTTAAATAATGTTTTAAGTTTTGGCAACTTAGGGAACGTTCAAGTATTATGTAACGCAAAATGTACCAAAATTCATACACTTCATACCTCGGTTCTCGCCTTATTCAAGGCTGTAGAGATTTCAGATTTTTTCTACCCCACACACCCCCTATTAGGGGGTGTAGCCAATATGAAATCTCTATAATCTATAATAACGCGAAAAACGGGGTATGAAGTGTATGAATTTTGGTACAATTTGTGTTACGTGATACTTGAACGTTCCCTTAGGTATTTCGTAAAAAATTGCCATTAATTATTTTAATATGATTTCACTGATCTCTCTATTAGAGCGGATGACATGATTTATGACACAAAACCGCAAAAATAAAAAAGTTCAAATCTCGTCTCTCGCCTCCAATATGCGGCAATGACAACCTGGGCCGTGTCAACTGATCAGCGCACAATGTGCAAGTTTTTTGAACAAAATGTACTTGATTTCATACATGGTCTCTTTTTTATGTTTTAGAATTTTAAAATTAAAAATATAGAAATAGACATTTTGTTTTTATTGTTTCATAATAAACCTATTAAAGCAAGCATTTTCATATTTTGATATCCATAATATAGAGAAACTATTCTATGAAAGTTATGTTTTCTTAAAAAATTATATTAATATTATTTAATAATATTAAACTTTTCCTTCTTTTTTATAACTTTTTCAAAAGAAAGGTTTGTTTTTGAAAGTACTTTTTTTCTGAAAATTTGTAGTTCATCGCTTTTCTTTTGTTTTTTTTTAAAGGCGCGATGTGCTTTCCCCCCAAAAACTTAACCTGAAAATATGATATCGATCGGACATTCCGTTCTCGAGTTATACCGTACAAAAAAATGTGACAGGCGGACACAGAGACAGACTGACTGAGGACAGTTGATTTTTTTGGAAGTTGTTTAGAATTCGGCAAAATTATTTGTACAAAAAGTTTTTGATCTAGGATTTTTTATACGATTTTAAAATTTTAAAAAAACATTGTATAATACTCTACGTACGCACGTATAGAAGACGCCAAAAATATAAGAGAATCTTGTTAAGCAGCCTACATAATTTTTTCTGGCATGTGTCAAGGTATATTGGTCCCAGTCGTTCAATCGTGTTTCAAATGTAAAAATTGTACTATATCTCTGGCTTCTACTATAGTATACATTTTTCTACTTTTTTCCAATTTTGTAAAAAAATGATTGCTTTAATCGATACAGCGTTGATTCTATAAAACACTGTGCTAGGGAATCAAGTTATAATGCATGCAAATTGAACAGAATGCTTTGGTGAACATCAAAAACAAATTCGGTCCCTTTTGCTCGAGGCGGCTCCTGCAAGCTCCCTGACAGAGACCGATTAAGCCTGGCCGTCGCGGCGCGCTGTTGATGTTATAAATGCAAATTGACTATTTTGCATTTTAAACTTGCAATCAAGTAAAAAGGGTTAATATAAATATTCATATAGTTCTTCAGAGCGGAAAAGGGATGGTATCGACGGAGGAAAATGCTCCTCACCACGTCTGTATGCATGTCACACAATCGTAAACAGGTCTTTTAGTAGTTTGTTTGTTTAACCTCGTACTATTCTAGCTAATTAAGCATCCCCTAAGTCCAGGACTTGTGTGGGCTAGTAGTAGAGGGAACCACCGGCTTATATTGACTTTCGAACCAGTTTTTATAGGGAGTGTCTGCTTCACTTATGCCTTCGCCAAATTTCAATTATTAACTAACTGAAAAAGGCAAATCGGCGCCAGTGAGAATCGAACTCACGCTAGTTGTAGTAGACTTGTCATGTACAGACGCGGTAGACCACTACACCAATCCTCCCATGTGTGTAGAACAAAAAATGTTCTTTAGCAAAAAAATTACACAGCAACACAAATAAAAGAAAGGTAAAAACCCTTATCAAAAACCATTGTATTCCTATGTATTTTGAGGCGCTGAATCCGAATTTGAGGTTAAAACAGCAACTCATACGATTAGTTTTCGAGATAACCTCAAAAAACTTTATACTCGTTATACTAAAAAATAACGTTTTTTGAGGTTATCTTTAAAACTATTTGAATGAGGTGCTGTTTTGACCTCAAATTCGGGTTCAACGCCTCAAAATACATAGGTCTACAAAAAATTCTTGACCATTTTTTTTGTGGCCACATGTGGGGCTACATAAACTAAAAAAAAATATTACATTTAACTTTTTTGGAGACCATTTTATTCCTATGTATTTTAAGGCGCTGAACCCTCAAAACCCCCCTAGGAGCGTTATGTAATACTGGAACGTTCCCTAAGCTACGCAAAAAAAAGAAGGCAAAAAAAAAAACGAAAAAAAAAGAAATAGAAACCAAAAGAAAAAGAAGGAAAAAGAAAAAAAAAGAAATAAAAAGAAAAAGAAAAAACAAGTGGAATGAGACAGGCATCTCGTATGACACTATGTCGTATAAAGGATAAACCTTGCCCTAAGCGCCAGTCTTCATCAGTAGTTGGGCCCAATGTTCCAATTGGGAATGTTCGTTATAACGAACCAGTTTATTTTTATTTAAAGAGTGAAAATTATGTGGGAACTTATATTAATATGGGTGAATAACAAATTAAAATGGCGATTTCTCCCGTTAGATTAGACAGGGACAAAAGTTCTACCCAAAAAGGATAGAAGACATACATACACTCCCACTTCCACCCAACCAAACAAATTCTGTATTTGTTCTTTGTTGAACAAATACAATATTTACTTGGCCGGGCGAAAAGTGTAACAATTTAATTTTTATTAAAGAAATTACTGGCGCCATCTAAATTTTAGTAGAATTACCTTATTCTACAGATTCAAATTAGCTATGTTCGTTCGTCCGCTCAGTGCCACACTTTCCGGCCAACCAAATAAATACTGTATTTGTTGTATGAAAAACAAATACAGTATTTATTTGGTTGGCTGGAAAGTGTAGCACAAATGAGATAGAGATAGGGTAGACGTCTTTTCTTTCATAATTCTAGTTGTAGAGATCTCCATTGAAGTTTTGTTTCTGAAAAGGTACCTACTGTGTATCATTTTTCAATCAGTCTAGTTTTAAATCATTGATATATGTATATTACATAACTAGTGTGGAAAGTGACATATTTCACGCGAGTGGGAAGGTTTACTAACGAGGCGCCAGGCAAGTGAGGAAACCCCACGAGTGTATAAAATACACTTTCCAACGAATTATGTACACTATTTTTCCTACGATCCCGAAAAAAATATGAAGTTTCTTATTTTAAAATGTTTTAATTTTTATTAATTTATAAGAAAAGCAAAGCACAAAATAATAATAAATAGCATACAAAATATATGTATGTCAAACAGGAAATATGATTTTCATTTACCTTTAGTTTCTTGGCTTCATATTTACATAGCTGTTTAATGGGTTGCCTATATGCTTGTCCTAAATGAAGACAAAGTTGACAGTTTGCTAGGGTTTGTGTTCTGTGGTTTGCTAGTTAAATTAGATTTCTGTGGTTATGCTGCCATGTAAGACAGTAAAATTGTACTGTTTTACATTTCATAAGAAAAATAGTGTATATTTTGATGTTTTTTATAAAATGTAAGGTAACTAAATCAAAATTAAGTAATTTTTATGAAATCTAGGTGGTCAAAATAGTAACTTTATTACTACAGTTTCTATTTTTTACATGAAAACCAGAAATATTTGGATTAAAAGTCATAAAATATATCAAAAAAGGCTGTGGTGAAAGGTGGAAATTGGTTTATAAAACAAGGTGAATAAAATTCGTAGAATCTACAAGGTAAAAATCTGAATAAAATTAGGCAACCCTCCATACATAAATATCAAACTAGGGAGATATCAAAAAATATCAAACTAGTGTGATATAAGCCGCTTTCTAAAATACAAAAGTGTGAGCTAAATGTCATTTTCATAGAGGACCATAGGAAAAATATTTTTATAAAAAAATACTAAAAATAATTTTGAGAAAGGG
The DNA here is from genome assembly GCA_958510825.1 of Brachypterus glaber. NCBI lineage: Eukaryota > Metazoa > Arthropoda > Insecta > Coleoptera > Kateretidae > Brachypterus > Brachypterus glaber. The sequence goes on along the minus strand of OY294047.1, from coordinate 47,171,661 downwards.
GCCGTAATTTACCTAACACAATTTTTTTGCAATTGTTTATGTTACTGAATAAAATAACATACATACAAAATTAGTTTCAATACATGTAAAAAAAATTTACCAGAATTAATGTAATACCTAAATTTTTACAAAATAAATGTAAAAAATATAATTAACTGGCTTTTTGAAATTAAATTCTCAATGAATAATTAGGTCCAGAAATTTAATGAAAAAAAAAAATAATAAGTAGATTAAAGCGAAACTGTTTTAATTTGCATGCCAAAGGGCTTAGAGGCTTTTTTAATTTCATGTTTTATACGTTTTTACATCAATTAATATTAATAACGTAAATTCATGTGACCGTACAATTTAATTCTGTTATACAACAAGGAACAAAAAAAAATAAAAGAAAGAAACACACAAAAAAATAAGTTTCATTTCAAAGCTTATTACGGTATACATTTGAAAAATAAGTCATAGATACCAAGAAATAAACCTGTCCAAAATAAAAAATCCACAGAACCACTTTTTTTCTAAATCTAAATGCGGTCTAAAATACCGTATCTTATAGATTTTGAGTCACTGAGTCTGAATCTGGACAAATTTTTTTCATCACGTTGAATTCTGTCAAACTAACAAGATATTGTTATATTTGGTACTATAAAAAAAATATTTTGTTAAAATTCACTTGACTTAAATGAATTCATTTGGATTGGGATACTATTGCTTTTCCATTTTAAAATTTTTAAAAATTTCGGCAAAAATTTTCAATTTTTTTTGCGTATTTTTGAGTTTTATGACGTTTTATGTCGATATAAGTCAATTTCGAGCAAAAAAAATTCGCTCGCTCGGTCAGTCGGTCCGGAAAATCTGATGTGCACCATAACTTAAGAACGCTTTAAGCTAAAGACTTTAAATGTATCATACAGGTATTTTACCAAAAGTTCTCGTTCGGGATTGTTTTTGGTGAACATTGGGGTGTGGCAAGGGGGGCAAATGGGGAAAAATACATTTTTTTTACAAAAATTATAAAATTGATATATAGAGGTTTTTAAGGTTGCTGAACTTGAATATGATAGTAAAAATGTTCTAACTCCACCCCCGCGGGGGTGAGGGGGTAAATAGTTTTAAATTTTTTCAATATTTTCGTCAAAATTGGTATGTAGGGGTTTTTGGGGTTGACAAAACTGAATCTAATAATATATTTTTTTTAGTTTCACCCTCTGCGGGGCGGGGGTTAGTTTTCGTGAAATTTGAAATATTGGGGTTTTTGAGGCTTCTAAAAGTGAATCTGATAATAACAAATTTTTAACTTCACCCACAGAACACACAGACTTCACCCCTGAGGGGCGGAGGTACTTTTCGTGAAAATTAGTATAATGGGGTTGATGAGGTTGCTGAAAGTGGATCTGATAATTATCAGACTTATCTATTATAATAGAAAAATTGTAACCACCCCTTAAGGGCGGGGGTAGTTTTCTTGAAAATTGATATATTTGAGTCGCTAAAACTAAATCTTAAAATATTTTTTTCTAAATCCACCCCCTATGGGGCATGGGGTAGTTTTCGTAAAAATTGGTATATTGGCTGTTTAAGGTTGCTAAAAGTGAATCTGATAATAAAAAATCCATTTCACGCGCGGAGGTGAAAAATGGGAAAGCTCTTTTACTGGGTAGTGTATTTCTATCTGTGTACTCAGACAGAGAATTAAAGTAACCACGTAATTTTTATTATTTACTAAGCTGAAATTTCATGAAAAATTATTACGAGATTATTTAAATCCGATGCTGAAATATACTGAAAATGCGGAGAGAATTATTTATGTTGTTCATTAGTGTAATTTACACCAATTTCAAATTATTTCGTAACTGAATTCACTTTGAAAATAAATGAAATAATAAAACTAGTTAACATGCATTTTTATCCTCTAATTTAGGGTTTTAAACCATGTGTGGTTAGTTTTTTTTTAAAGTTTAAATGGCATTGCGGATTTTTGGTTGTTATCCCTGTTATAACGATTTTTAATGCACTTAAAAATCAATTCTGTTATAGTATAACTTAAGTTTAGTCACTCGACCAAATTATTATTGTCGTCTTTGTATGGCTGTAACTCTGAAATGAAAGATAGTGGATGACTTTTGTTTTCATTAATTAATATTTTAATTTATCTAGTATGCGGTAGATAAATTTAATTTTGATAGCTCTTATAATAACACAGCTTTTAGTTGCGCCTGGCTATATTTGATGCGTTGATTTCGGAACCTTTTTTCGTTTTCCTCAATCAGCTCGTTTTTTTATATATAGCGCACAGTCGTTTTCTTGCCTCTAATTGTAGTAAAAAAAAATTAGGTCTAATTATTTTTTTTTGCGTGGATTGATTCTCTGTTGGTTGGGCTCTAAGCCAAAAAAAGCGGATTTGAAATATCTTTATTTGTTTGTTTTTAATAGGCTTTTTCTTTTTTTCTCATTTTTTCGATATATTTTGATAAAAAGTTTATATAAATACTAAAGATAAGACTAATAATATAATAAACATTAAATAATTCAAAATATTGTTGTTCTGCTTTCAATAACTCCCCGTAAAATCTCCGGTACTGGATTCAATCTAAAACTTTTTTTATTTTTCCAAATCTCACATGTGTGTTAGTGTTGCCTATAAAAATCAGAGGCACATCTTAAGTATTTATATAATTTTTTTATGAAAATAATGCGAAAAAATACGAAAAAATGTAATTTTTGAATTTAAAAGCCTATAACAAACAAACGAATGAAGATATTTTTGGTTTAGAGCCCTATTAATAGAGAATCAATCCACCGCAAAAATATTAATCGAACCTTAATTATCTTACACTACAACTATAAGAAAAAAAAACACTGTGCGTTATACCAGAGAAAAACAAAAAAAGGTTCCGAAATCAGAGCATCAAATGGTGTCGGAAAATTTTTGAGTGTTGAGCAGTGTAACTGAAAACGATTCATATTAGGCGGCCCATCTCGCAAAGCGTTTTTTAAGAAAATGTACTAATAGTTCCGGGTACTAGGGGTCCACATTTATTTGCTATAACTTTTTGACAAATAAAGATAATCCCTTCAAATAGGGAATAAGAATTCCTTATTATATTAGCTAATTTTTTGCGACAAAAAAGTTTTTCTATGTTAAATCATTTACGTGATATGTAGTTTTTAGCACTCTTAGTACATTTCTTTAAAAAATACGCTGCCATCTCACATATAAATTTAAACAAAAAATTAAATTTGTAGACCTGTGTAATTTAATATATTTATTTATATTTATGAGATCAAATTACTTTTTTAATACATTTATGGGGTGAAATTTCCATAAATAAAATTTGGCAACAAAATTTTCAAATTGCTTTTTGATCAATTTTACCTTATTTGTAAGGATTTAACACAGTGTAGAGACCCTCTACCATGCTCTCTACTATAAAATTCATAAGAAATAAAATGAGTCGTTTTGACTTTTTATGTAAACATGTTTAAGGAGTACCGTGTGCAAATGTTTAGCGATAGATCACCGTATAATAAAAAAATTATGTAAAAGTTGAAAATCTCTAATTTTTGTTTAAAATTTAATTTTTTGAGTTTTTTGCTACATTAATTCTTCGTATAATTATTTTTTGTACTGCTATAAATGATAAGCAATTTTTTCATTAGGTACCTACTCGTTTTAATTGATACATTTTCAAATTGCTTTTTGATCAATTTTACCTTATTTGTAAGGATTTAACACAGTGTAGAGACCCTCTACGGTGCTCTCTACTACAAAATTCATAAGAAATAAAATGAGTCGTTTACTTTTTATATAAACATGTTTAAGGAGTACCGTGTGCAAATGTTTAGCGATAGCTCACCGTGTAATAAAAAAAATTATGTAAAAGTTGAAAATCTCTAATTTTTGTTTAAAATTTAATTTTTTGAGTTTTTTGCTACATTAATTCTTCGTATAATAATTTTTTGTACTATTATAAATGATTAGCAATTTTCATTAGTTACCTACTGGTTTTAATTGATACATTTTCTGTGAACTCCATGTATGCATGTAGCTGTAGCTACATGAACTTTCACACAAAATTAATATTAAATCTTTCAAAATTACTATTTAATTGAACTAAACTGGATTTAACGTTATTAAAATTTAATTTAATGCCTGTTTAACCTTATTATTTTATGTACTATTTGCCATTAACGCATATACCTGGTATATCTGTATTTGATTTTATCGAATAAGGTTCCAGATTGAAAATTGGTAATGAGAATATTTTGTAATAAGGTCTAATGAGATAAAACGGGCTCATTTTGTGGAATTACAATCAAAAATTAGGTGAAATTTTCCCTAAAACGGTGGCTCACACTTTAAATTTGATTCCCGGTAAGCCTAGATATTTAAATTAAAAAATTCGCTGGGTAAATAGAGTTGGGACACCCGGTATACAGTAACAAATGGATAGATCAAGTGGACTAAATTTGTTTTATGCAAACACTGGACATAAAACAAAGCGGGATGGATTAACGTTGGACATTCGGTGGGTTTTAAGGGATGGCTGAAAAACAAGCGATCATTATTTACGTGTCAGCTTTACTTTTAGATGTCTAGGGTTGATGAACATAAATTTACATAACAATAAAAACTTTTCGCAAAAAAAAATAACCGACTTCTGTCTCTAAAAAGTAAAAAATAAAAAATAAGCCGGTGCCAATTTCACCACTCCCTAAATTAAATACTAACAATTATTTTTGTTGTTAAATTGTTTGCTGTGAAATTGGCACCGTCTTATTTTTTTATTTTTTACTTTTTAGAGACAGAGACAGAAATGAACCGACTTCTGTCTCTAAAAAGTAAAAAATAAAAATAAGCCGGTGCCAATTTCACCACTCCCTAAATTAAATACTAACAATTATTTTTATATTTGAGTTATCTCGTTCCTATTTTTTTTATTAATTTGGCGGTTCTTGGGTGTTGGAAACGTACAAAAAACAATATGGTTTGCCGACTAGTTTCGTTTATTTTATATAAACTTCTTCAAGGCTGTGGAACAAAAAAAAATGTCTTAGGTACAAAACATAACTTTTTTTTATATAAGTAATTTTTTGGGGTATTTTTACATTACATTAAATTTAAAACAAACTAGTGGTGTTCACAATCTGAAAAAACTAGGGGGGGGGGGTTAATTGTTTTTTATTTTTGTAATATCATAAAGCAAGCAACATTTTTTTTTGGGATATATTTTTAGGTTAGTTTTATTTTTTTGACAAAGTTTTTTAACCGGTAAGTCATAAAAAACTTTGTCAAAAAAATAAAACTAACCTAAAAATATATCCCAAAAAAAAATGTTGCTTGCTTTATGATATTACAAAAATAAAAAACAATTAACCCCCCCCCCCCTAGTTTTTTCAGATTGTGAACACCACTAGTTTGTTTTAAATTTAATGTAATGTAAAAATACCCCAAAAAATTACTTATATAAAAAAAAGTTATGTTTGTACCTAAGACATTTTTTTTGTTCCACAGCCTTGAAGAAGTTTATATAAAATAAACGAAACTAGTCGGCAAACCATATTGTTTTTTGTACGTTTCCAACACCCAAGAACCGCCAAATTAACAATTATTTTTGTTTTTAAATTGTTTGCTGTGAAATTGGCACCGACTTATTTTTTATTTTTTACTTTTTAGAGACAGAGACAGAAATGAACCGACTTCTGTCTCTAAAAAGTAAAAAATAAAAAATAAGCCGGTGCCAATTTCACCACTCCCTAAATTAAATACTAACAATTATTTTTGTTGTTAAATTATTTGCTGTAAAATTGGCACCGACTTATTTTTTATTTTTTACTTTTTAGAGACACAAAAATTATAGATTTGTAACGTTATCTAATCTAAATTATAGTTGTCCTTCCATCTAGGTAAGCTGCTGACGTCACAACGCACTATTAGTGCGTTGTGACTTCATTATCTTAAAGGTAATTTTCTAAAAAATAAATTTAGTAGTATTTTTATTTCAGCGCCCAAGAGTCCAACCAACCTTATTTTAAACGAAGTACTAAAGAAAATCTTTGTTAAATTTTAAGCGTTAAGTAATAATCAAAAAACGCCTTATATATCACAAATTTTATCATTTTCTCTTGGTATTTTAATATTACAGGTCCACAGAATCAAGTTTAGCGGCATTTAAAAGGTTTTTAGCCTGCCGTAATATTTGAGAGACCCCTTAATCAAGTTATCCGGCTTATCCGAGTTATCCGATCATTTTGTAAAAATTTGGTTGGTATTGGAATCAATTTAAGCCGGTTTTAAGTGAAATTGCGTTAAAACGATTAGATTTATCTTAATTATCCGGCTTACCCGGTATTATCCGAGCCTCAACTGTCATGTTACGTCTTACAAATAATTATATAAGTTTTTAAAAAGTGGAAATTTGTTAAGAGTTATAATAAAAGTAAACTTTTTTATTTATAATATGCTATTAAAATAAAATTTTAGCCTACCTGAGCCTAAATTATGTCTTTCAAATAAAATTATGAACAGTATTATGTTAACACGCCAAAAAAACATTTTCACATCGTTTACTGTGAAACCCTTATTGAGCACTGTATTATATTGCTTAATTTTTACAAAACATTTCTAGATTGATACTTTAGTTTCCTTTTAAAGATTTTTCTTGTAATCTCTTCTTGCTTTTTAATAATTATTTGGATTTTTTTTTTAAACGTCAAAATAATGTTTCTATTGACAATAAATTTGAAACTTGATAGCAACCTTACATGGGGAATTAAATTTATTCTACCAACCATACAACAAAAAACAAATGAACATCAACTCAGATAGATTCTGCGCGGAGTTTATATTACATAATGCATGATTACTTTTTAAAGTGTAAGTTTTAACTTAAATTTATCATAAATTAAAGCAATTCAATTTTTAAAATCAAATAAAAGACTTTTTTTACTATTTTTTTTTTTTTTTTTGTATTCAAATCTAACGATATAAATGCGAAAACAAGTGTAAAGATTGTCAGGAATTTTTATGCGAATAAACTTTCTTCTTTGTTGGTTGGGAAAACTTTTTTCGGGATGAAACGGTTAGAATCAAATAAAACAAGCACTGAAAGTAAATAATGCTTTACATTTTATAGGCAACTGATCGTAGTAAAAAAAAATTGCTGCCAACAAAATAATACTTTCCCCTATAGGCTTAGGTTCATGAAAATCAAAAACAAAAAAAAAAAATAAAAACAAAAATAAAAAAAATAAAATTTTTCTTTGTTCGTAAAACGAAAAATAAATTGAAAAACAAATGTTTTTGAAAAAAATTGTTTTTACCCAGACAGAGAGAATTTTTTTTGACGGAATTCATATTTTTGGAATAAAAAAGATCAAGAAACGTAAAAAAGATTTTTTTTTTCGAGAAATTTAAAAATAAAAAAAATAAATAAAAAATCATCATTTTGAAAAAATCCCTTGGAGGTTTTTCTCTAACATTGGTGGGCTACACATAAAAAAATAACCAGCCAAATCCGTGACCCAAGCCCTCAGCCCTGCCTCAATCGGCGCGGATATGATAAATTTGTTTAGGAAATAGTTATTTATGGTACTAGTGGGTAAAGTAAGATATTGCCCATAATAAAATTAACCTGCGAGGCGTCAGCCAAGCAGGTTAATTTTCGAGAGGGCAATATCGGTTTACCCATGAGTGCCATACAAGGTTTTATCCAATAAATAGCTTAGAAACTCATATTTTTATTAAAAATTTTAATGACATTTACAAGAAAATAATTTGACAAGTGACAGTTGAGTGGGTAAAATAAATTATTATCCACTCAATAAAGTAAAAGCCACGCGGGGGTTATTATTGAGTTTATCTATTTAAAATAAAGCTGGTAATTGTCTTATTATCTGTATGTATTGGATAAAAATATTTGCGTTTAAGGGATTACTGGTAAAAAATTAAAAAAAAATCCCCTTCAAAAACTTAAAAAAAAGTCGCTTTTGGACATATATAATATATTTATAGGAACTTTTTTCAAATTTTTTAACGTAGAATCACCACTTAAAAGGAGTGTACCTATTTCAAAATCATCTTGCATAGAATGTGATATATATCTTCACGGCTTCTTATTCTTTCTTTGTATAGAGAGGTTTGGACTTTTGGAGGTTTCGTCAAAAAGTTAAAAATCGCTCTTCTCCCAGTATTGTGAAAAAGAGTGTAATAAATATGTTAACGTAGGCAATGAGCGTTTAAATTATCCAGTCTCTGTGTACACAGGCTTGCGAAAATTTGCGATGCGAACAAATTTCCAATATAAGGATTTGCATTTCAAAAGACTGAAGCAGGGCAACAACTTTAAATATATTCGGTAATTATACGGTGGCTTTCAAAAATTACGCAATCACATTTTTAATGAAGGGACCTTTTTCTTAAAAGAACAGTTGTGTGAATTCACATAACCTTGGCAAACTTAAAAAAACATGTAAAATTAAGTAAATATTACTATCAATTGTCAATATTTTGCAGAGAATCTCCACAAATATAAATTACAAAAGTTTTTGCCTCGATCACAGGCAGTTGAAATTGATGAAATATATTGAAATTTTACTTTATGAACGGTCCGGAAAACATACTAATTTTTCTTCTTCTTCTTTACGTCTATGACCTTTTCCTTAAATTTGGCCTGCTCAATATAAATAGATACTAATTTTTATAAGGCTAAAGCTTTAAAGAACATGTAAGCCTTTAGCCCATTGAGGTAGAACCCTCTCTACCTCAATGCTTTAGCCTTATAAAAATTAGCATGTTTTCCAGTTATCGTTGCTAAATTCACTACAGTCGTGGCAGTATAGTCATATTAAAGGTACAAGTCGCTTGCAAAACAACTTTACGCTACAATGTTTCAAGAACGCTTTGACATAGAGACTTAACATATCGTAGTGTAAAGTTGTTTTGCGAGCGACTTACAACTTTAATAAAACCATAATATTTGGAAATAACCAGTTAAACCACATGTATACAAAAAATGATAAGTGCCGGGTTGTTGCGAAAAGCCATTCAGTCACTGACAGTTCGTTACTAAGGCTAAGTAAGCTTATGATAAAATACATTAAGCCTTTTCGCATTGGTTACCAAAGTTGTTTGGTATTTACCGTTTGATTTCGAGATCCTTTGGTTACGTGAGGTTGAACCAATTGGTATTAAAATCTGAGCCGTGCTTTGAGAGCGGTCATAGCGTTTTGGTTATCATTCCATCTCTTTTCTAATATATTTTCTCTTTCTTTGGTTTGTTTTGTGTCACAGCTGCTTAGTTGTTTGAATTTGTTTATTTGTAGACAGGTTCTTTTAAGAATTAAAATGGATTTATTTAGTTACTTTTGCTTCGACATAATGAAAAATTCTGACAAAACAACAAACAAAGAGGTTATGTTCACTTGTCAGTGTAACCAACACATTCGAATGCAATTTAAACCAATCTGGTAATGGTAATTACCAATTGTAACCATAACCGCAACTTTGGTAACTAATGCGAAAGGGCTTTAAGTTTTATTTGCGGTTTAAAGTGAGGTAAGAATATTGGTTTAAATCAACTCAAAATTAGAAATAAAGGAACAACCCTTATGGTTAAGTTATGTCAAAAAGTCGTAAATTGACAATTTAACAAAATTTAAATGATTAAGAAATATTTTTAAGTTATGGTCAAATCATGTTGGGTTTTCTAAGCCAAAATTTTAGTTTACCTTCAAGATACACTGAATTATTTATTCGGAGTTGCGGATCTAAAGAGTCAAAACCTCTTCCTAAATCCTATACATATGAAACTACCACAAAACATGATTATGATGAAATTTCTAGTCTATTGGAAGAGACCTTTTTTCCGACGGAACCTATTCACGTTGCTTTAGGGCTTACTAATGTAAAACCTTCAGTTGAAGAATTATTTCCAGCAGTTGCTGGAGGATTGTCAGTGGCAGCAAAATATGGGGAAAATTTGGATATAATAGGAGCGTGTATAAACAAACCAACAAACTACGATGACCCTGATGAACTAGTAAGACAAATCCAGCAATCCAAAAACAATAATCTCAAAAAACTCCTGGAATTCAAGATGCATTGGCAAAAAACTGGGAATCTTTGGGAATGCTATAAAGTACAAAGAGTTTTTCATATTATTTACGTTTTCGTGAAAAAGGAACACCAACGAAAGCAGATTGCTAGAAAACTAATAGAAATATCCAGATTCAAGGCGAAAGAAAAAGGTTTTAAAATTGTGAGATGTGATGCTTCAAGCAAATACATAGCACAAATTTGTGAAAAATTGGGGATGGAAAAATTTACAACCATGTTGTTTTGTGAATATATTGATAGTAATATGAAACATGTTTTGTATCCAGAAGCACCACATGAAGCAATAACAACTTATATTGATAATAATCAAAAAAGAATGAAGAAAATCAAAATTAAAAAACTTTTGAGCACTTAATAAACTATAAATAACTATATTATATTTGTTTTATAAGGGTGATAATGTTTTAACCCAGTGTAAATATTGTTTAACCCATTATTTGGAAAAATTAAACATGCTTCATTTTTAACTAAGTAAAACTCTAATTTTAAGCACGAAAAAACTTGATTTTAATTCATAAATGTATAATAATATATTGTTTTACTAAGAGGAAAAGTGAAATAGTCTGTAGAATTTACGGACGACCGAAACAAGTTTGAAGTATGGCTGTCATCAAAGTCAAAGAGTGCTGCCGCCAGTGGTGGTTTTGCTAACTAACTTCTTTTTACGGCGTACAACAATGAACTCATTTTTTTACTGTACAAAAACAGATCACTTCTAACCAGTGTGTTTAGTTATAAAATATGAACATTTTAGTACGCTTGAAGAAAAAAACTATTTCTCTGTCTAAGCTTTTGCAACTGTAGAACTACTGTGCATTTTCCCTACATCTTAACCTACTTAGTAAGTTATACGACCGAACATGATATTTTGTAGGAAAATATGTCGTACGTATTAAGATTTTATGGTTTTAACTTTATAGCGACCATATTAACATGTTTACAAGCTGTAAAATTTACATTTTAGTTATATGCAATATTTTTAACCAGATGCTGTCTGTATTACATACTATGTAAAATAAGGGCGATCATAAAAGGACAAGACTGTTGGCTAATAAAAAAATAAAAAATATATAGGAAAGACGCCTAATTTCGGATGGTTTCCAAATTTCGGACAGTAGTGTATTTAAGATACTATCTGCAGAGGTAAACAGAAACCTACTTTTATGTGAAGCCGAAAGTCAAACTAAATCCGTCCTGGTAACGGTATGGCTTCTCCCCGGTAAATTTCAGCACAAATCGCTTAAATTGCAAACGGCAAAATGATGGCTCCTATTCTACAGCAGTAGTGACCACATAATTCTATCACCTATAAGGGCCTTAAGAGAGAGATAGCAGCTATATATCGATAATGCGAAATATAGGCAACCAACATGAATATTTCGACATTTTGATACCCTGGCCGCGTAAATTAAAAATTATAACCTATCTTATATCGTCTATTTCTAGCTATTGGTCTATAAACAACACTTATATGATTATAAAAATGCCAAAATGTCTTAAAAGAACAAAGCACAAAATGAAGAAAATTTATAGAAAAACGTAAAAACTCGAAAAAATATTCAACAAACGTCATCTTAAAACGTAAACAAAACTTTTGTCTAGACAGCGTTGCCGCTTGTTGATAAATTTTTGTAAACATGTATTCTTTATCCAGAGTATCAAAATGGCGATTTTCTATCGCCTAAAAATTGTGCGCCAAAAGCTGCGCAGATAGGTAACTTTCGTTATAGGGATTTAAGTTATGTGGTAGTAACAGTATTTCCAGAGGCGCACTTCGCCATGTTAATAAGGCGAGCAGGTATCGGTATTCTGTAATACCAAGCGATCGCGGCAGCCGCGATGTAGCCAGCCTTACACTGCTATACGGTGTTATATTATATATAATATATTAAAATTACTGTGAAACATACCCCTTTCACCCTAATTTATTTCCCGTGCTTTGTTTTTGTATGTATGTTATTAAATAATATTAATTTATATAAATTTGAAATATTCATTATTCCAATAATTTATACATTTTATTCAACGCAAACAATTCAATAATTGATATTTAAAATTTAATTGAAAATTACGAATATTAAAAAAATATTTATTTTAAATTAGAATAATAGTTACTACATATGTACATATTGCAGCTTTAGAAAAAAACATTATATATCCTAAATATTCTTGGAAAAAATCTGAGGAACTCTGGAGGAACTCCGAAGGAAGTCAGAGGAACTCTGAGGAACTCTTTGCAAAATGGAACTCTGTTGTACAAATTTCAGACGCGGTCAGAAACAATTATTATTTATTACTCATGCGGATTAACGTTTTTATTTTCAAACTAGATAAGCCCCCTATGAAAAATGACCAATAGAGAACAGAAGAAATTTTCTATTGGTTTTTTTGAGGTTTGTACTCGGTTATTGAACTGGTATATACCAATACAGACCAATAGAAAACGACTTACGTAAGTCGGTTTCTATTGGTAAACTCCAATATAGACCAGTACAATAACCGAATACAAACCGAAAAAAAACCAATAGAGACTCGAAAAACGTATTATTGGAAATTACCAATACAATCTTGTGTAAGTCGTTTTCTATTGGTTTATAATGGGCTTTCCAATAAAATAACCGATAGAGACCAATACAGACCAATAGAGAGGCATAAAATGTATCTTATTGCAATAAAAAATTGTAGGGGAAGGTTCAACGACTAGTGCCAAAGCCAAAAAGCTTTTTGCCAAAAAATTTATATCTGTAAAATATAAATATTTCAAAATAATTTTTCCATTGTCGTAAACTTCAAACCTTTGTCTATAAATAGCTGTAGTTAAAAATTTTATAAAATAAATATTTAATATTTTTTTTTGCTGTTTAAATCACAGGCTGCAAAATGGCTGAATCAGCCCCAGAGCGAGGCAGATTCAACCCAGACAAGGGGCAGTTTCAAACATAAATAATATTAAAAGTTTTTATATTGGTATTTGCCAATAAATATAATATAAAATATAAACCAATAGAAAAAATATTTTTTTTTATTGGTACTTACCAATAAATATAATATCAAATATAAAACAATACAAACCAATAGAAAAAAAAAAGTTTTTTTTATTGGTATTTACCAATAAATATAATATCCAATACAAACCATTAGATACCAATTGGTATTAATATTATAATATAAAAAAAAATATTTGAAAAAGACCAATACGTATTGGTCTGTACAGACCAATAAGTGTTTGTATTGGTATGTGCCAATAAATATAATATAGATATTTCGACAAATATGAACCAATACAAAAAAGAAGGTTTTTGTACTGGTATTTACCAATAAATATAATATCCAATATAAACCATTAGATACCAATATAAAAAAAATATTTGAAAAAGACCAATACAGACCAATAAGTTTTTGTATTGGTATTTACCAATAAATATAATATCGATATTTCGTCAAATATAAACCAATACAAAAAAGAAGGTTTTTGTACTGGTATTTACCAATAAATATAATATCCAATATAAACCATTAGATACCAATATAAAAAAAAATATTTAAAAAAGACCAATACAGACCAATAAGTTTTTGTATTGGAATTTACCAATAAATATAATATCGATATTTGGTCAAATATAAACCAATACAAACCAATACAAAAATAAGGTTTTTGTATTGGTACTTACCAATAAATATAAAGTCCAATATAAACCATTAGATACCAATATATATTAAAAAAAATATTTAAATAAACCAATACGGACCAATAAGTTTTGTATTGGTATTTACCAATAAATATAATATCCAATTTAAACCAATACATACCAATAAAATAACATATATTTTGGAAAAGAACCAATACAGACCAATACGTTTTGTATTGGTAATAACCAGTAAAAATTTTTTCCAACACAGACCAATATAAACCAATAGAGTTTAATTTTAATACCAATAAAGACCAATAAAACCAATAGAGACCAATAAAAACCAATACAAATTTCTATTGGTTTGTATTTGATTTCTATTGGTCATTTTTCATAGGGCCGTTACAAACACCTTATCAAAACATCCTACCTTTGGGCGCCAATTTTTTTTTGAAGGGTCGCCAAGTTTGGTAGAAACCGTCAGGGAAAAAGCTTTTTTATGAAGGTATTTTTTTGGGCGCCAACTTCTTTTTTTGTAGGTGCGCCAAGTTTGGTTGAAACCGTCAGGGACAAAGCTACAGCGGTTATTTCTACGGCTTTTTTGCCAAAAATTACCCCTTCCAGAGAGGAACTCTTAAGGAACACAGGAGGAACTCCCAAGGAACTCTGGAGGAACTCCGATCAACTCCGAAGGAACTCTGAGGAACTCTTTTGTACAAATTTAAGACGCGGTCAGCCCCTCGGAAAAAATAAAAAAAAACTATCTAAAAGGGATAACCATTTCTACGCAGTGACGAATCCAGAAATCCAGAATTTTTTTTAAGGGGAGCAGACACTATTATTATAAAAAAAGGTGCAGGTGGCAAAAGAATTTTTAAAATTGAATATTTCGCTCAAAAGTTATAATGTTTACAATAAGACAGACATACAAACATTTTTTTAACTCCCGCTTTTTCATATTTTATCGTCGTAAATAAAGTTAAATTGTTAGTTAATTAGTATTCGAATTATAAATCCCAGTAAAGTTTCCTTTAATTTTTCATCCCATGACGAAAATCACGTTTCACAGACAAATAAAAAAAAACTTAAAAATCTCTAAGCGCAACAAATTATGAAGTATTTAAAATTCAGTTGCATGCCATTTGGTCTGCGAAGTTTTGTACAAGGATGGACATAAAAATGAATATTCATGAGGCCAGGGAAACCCCCTAGGGATTTTATACTTTCTTATAAATTTTCAATAGGAGTGCAAAACAATTGCAACCGGGGAATATTTAACTTGAAACCTGTCTAAAATACAAACTAAATAAAAAACAACTGCATTTTAAATAGAATGGAATAATAGTAAAGAATATTGGTGGTAAAGTTGCTAAATTATGAAAAGCAACAACTATTTTTTAAGTAGGAACAATAAGAAAGTTTAAAGTTATTAAAATACGAGGTAATAATCTTCTACTTTTGAAAAGAAAGAAGAGAAAAAAAAGAAAGAAGAAGAGGAGAAACAAAAGTAAGAATAAGAGGAAGGAGAAAGAAGAGGAGGAAGATGAGGAAGACCAAGAGAAGAATAGAAAAAAGAGAAAGAAGAGAAAGGAGAAGAGAAAGAAGAAGTAACAGGAGAAAAGGAGGAGAAAAAGAACAATAAAAAGAAGAAAAAGAAGGATAAGAGCGCGTTATTTCTGATTTTGTAAATATTTTAGAACTAGTTTCAATTCTCAGGGTGTTAACGAACCCCATTATAAATAAAGTCATAATATTAAAAAAAATCAATTATACGTAAATTTAAATGACAAACATTTTTAGCACCTGTTTCATCCGGTTGAGATATGATTTTTTTTTCTACTGTTTAAACAATGACACAAAGAATAGTATATTCTATAACTAGTATGGAATAGAAAATATGGAATTACTATTCCATACGTGTTGTAGACTATACTTTTCTGCAAATATCAAACACTGTATGGCTTTAAACTGCGGACAAGGTTAAAGACAACGTTTTTTGTGACTCGACATTGTAAATGCAACAAAACACATATTTTTAAATAAAGCAATTAATGTTATTTAATAATTTTATCAAATCAGTACTTAAAATAGATTTTTATTTAATTTTAGCACATATTTAGAAATTATAATGCAAAAATTGAGGGTTATGTCAGATAGTTGTGACAGATATCAGGTTTAAATAATTAACAATAGATGGAGCAGTTTTAATTTTTTGAACTAAATTGATAAAAAACTGGTCAAATATTAAGAAAAACTAATAAACTTTATGTAATTTTAACGCAAAACATTAAATTGCATTAAATTATTCAATATTTCATGGTAAAATATATAAAATTTTGCTAATTTTGCTATAGTTTTCTTTACTTTTATAAACAAGAGATGGCACTACATGTGGTCATTCTAACACTTGATACGGAATATTCATACCGTATCTAGAGCTAGAATGGATTCGTTCTGTGTTTGAAAAGTGTGTGCATTTGCTTACATTCTAAAGCAGTCGTAGAAAAAATACATTTGTAAAACATTATCTTATATACCTATTAGGTATTACCTATGTATACATATTAAATTGCCATTGCAAAGCGTTGTCATAATTTATTTTGAACGTTTCGTAGTGGCGGACGTGTCGACACAAATAATGTTAATGGCCAGACGTGCCGTTTTAATCTCGTATATTAACGTAAACGCACATTGAAAATAGGGTGATTTTTGTTTGTTTTAAATTTGTTCCTTTATTAGTGAAGTTACAATTTTACAGTAGAAAAAAGTAGGTATGTAAAACAATAAGAAGGTGTCTCTACTGCACTTAAAGCTATTATCCCGTACTGAAAGTTAGCCCTGGAACCATTGTAATAGAATGGGCACTATTTTTATTTTTTTTACGTACAGGGTGATCCCACTTTGAGTACACAAGTCAATATCTCAGTAATGGCTGAAGCAATTTTAAAAATTCTTTTTTTTTTTCACAGGGAGATACTGTCTGTTCTTAAAATTGTATTAATAATATAGAATTATATAGTAGTATACGTTTTTTATTATACAGTGCGTGCATTAATTCTGGAATCACCCGAATAACTTTTTAGTTACAAGTAAAATACAAAAATCCTCAGACAGGTCGAATTATATTTTTAATTCTGCAAATTTTGGTCTAAAAAAAGTTATCAAAATTGGCACCCCCTTGCACCCTCACCCCCAACTTTTTTTTTTCAAATAGCAACCTACCCCTTGTGATACATCATTGGAAAGGTAATTAAATAAGCTTTCCAACAGTGTATGATAAAGCCTAATTTGTTAAAGGGTCTATGAAAAAACGCATGTTTTATTTAAACATTGTTTGTGTGAAATATTAAGCATAATATGGTAATTGTTGCCCTATTTCCTACTTGGCACCTTCCTGAGAATCTAAATAAGGTTGTTTTAAACTTATTGTAATATTTTATACCCTGTTGAAAAATGCAATTTTTTTTCTTTTTATTGACCAATTTTATGTTTACTATTTAATCGATTTTAATCCCGTTTTTTTACTGTCCACTGTCAAAGAGCTGAAGGACATCAATTTGAACATTTATAGTGAACTAAAGTTATACTTTACATGTCTTTATAATAAACTAAATTGTGCATTTTATCATTAGCCCTTTACCAAATTAGGCTTTATTATACACCGTTGGAAAGCTTATTAAATTACCTTTCCAACGAAGTGTCACAAGGGGTAGGTTGCTATTTGAAAAAAAAAAGTTGGGGGGTGAGGGTGCAAGGGGGTGCAAATTTTAATAACTTTTATTACACCATAATTTGCAAAATTAAAAATAAAAATCGACCTATCCGAAGGTTTTTGTGTTTTACTTGTAACTAAAAAGTTAATCGGGTGATTCCAGACTTAATGCACGCACTGTATATGAGTCTGTATAAAAACACAATAAAAAATAAATAATAATAATAATAATAATATAATAATATGCTCTAATTTATTTACAATAAAGGCATTGAAATTGCTTCAGCCATAACTGAGTAATTGTGTACTAAAAGTTGGATCACCCTGTACGTAATATTAATACTCGAGTCGAAATATGCAAAATATTTACACCACTTGGGCGTAATTTTTGTAATCGTAAGAATTTATTCCTATCACGGAGCTGTTTTAGGTCTGCTTCGATGATAAATAAAGATCACGGGACTGCTTCGGTCGTGGTTTTGTTCTTAGTTTCCATAAAATGTATTTCATTTTCTAAAAACCGTTACGAATTTCTAAACGCTCTGAATTCATTAAAATCCAACTAACATGCACGTCTGCTTCAAGAAACTACTATAATATCCCATATTATGAGCCTGGATATGCACCTAAGTAGTTACTAAATAAAATAAACCCACGTTTGTGCTAATGTAAAGCTTCACATTAGCCACTTGGTTGCAATTTATGCATCGTTTGTTTAGAACACCTACACGGAAAAAAAAATATAGCTAGGAGCGCTATAACACACATACCAAGCAAATTATAATCGCTTATTATATAAATACAAGGCTTTCTCTTACAATTATGGCAGTCAGTGTAAAAATTTATATGAAATACTTTAATTGTTTAGTGAATAATAAAATATAACAAATAGTATGGCATTTATAGCTTAAAAAGATTTAATTATTGTCCGTGCTAATAAGTTTTATAATATAATAAAATTTCTGTAAATTTATAATAGTGCCTGTAATAAATATAATCGTGTCTGTAATATATATATAATCGTTTCCAATTTATTTTTAACATTATTAGTTATTGTGTCCCTTATAATCTATAGCTTAAATCGACACTCCCAAGCAACAAGGACGTAACTCAAGTTAGACCCATTTTGAGTTATGCTCATAGGTAAACTCCTTGAAAAAAGATACACATGGTGGTACTAATCAGATTTCTCCACCGGCCATTTTAACCAAAATTTTACCTAAAAACACTAAAGTAAAAAATTTTAAACTTGAATATTATCAGAAACAAACAATAAATAAACAATAAATACTTATACAGTTAAATAGAGAATTTTATAAGCTTTCAAATTGACGTATCTCATGGCTTCCTTTTCCACTTCAATCATTTACCCACCCTTAAATAACAAAAATATATTTTAAAAATTTAGCTGTCGTGAAAAATGACAATATATGAGTTACGGCTTTGTTGCTTGGGGGTATCGAAATCACTATAATTTGCCACTGTTACCAAATATCTTATAATGTATAGCGCAGAGCCCACTAATTTCTTTCCGTGTACAACCCTTATTTACGCTGTGCTGCCACCTTAATGCGACGATAATGTTCTAAATGCTATAGCACATTGGGTTGATGATAAAAATTGTTGGACATAAACTCCGATATATTGTAAAAAATACCCTATCTTTTTAGGCCCGGTTCACGAAAAAAAAAATTATAGCTAGGAGCGCTATAACAGACATACCAAGCAAATTATAATCGCTTATTATATAAATACAAGGCTTTCTCTTACAATTATGGCAGTCAGTGTAAAAATTTATATGAAATACTTTAATTGTTTAGTGAATAATAAAATATAACAAATAGTATGGCATTTATAGCTTAAAAAGATTTAATTATTGTCCGTGCTAATAAGTTTTATAATATAATAAAATTTCTGTAAATTTATAATAGTGCCTGTAATATATATAATCGTTTCCAATTTATTTTTAACATTATTAGTTATTGTGTCCCTTATAATCTATAGCTTAAATCACTATAATTTGCCACTGTTACCAAATATCTTATAATGTATAGCGCAGAGCCCACTAATTTCTTTCCGTGTTGTACAAACCTGGTTTAACTTTGAGCAGAGTTCCTTTACCATTGAAACAAATGACAGTTGAGCTAGGTTCAAATTTGAGCGAGGTTTGTACAACCGGGCCTTAATTTATTTTACTGGCAAACTTACACTGAAAAAAATATTGTCTTAAATCAAGAATGTGTAATTTGGATATAACGAAGAGAATATATTCTCGTTTAAGGGGTCTTCAAATTTTAAAAATATTTTGTTTTTTTTTTTATATAGAAAGAAAAAATATATCATTGTGAAATTTTATAAGTATGTTTATTTATATTTAAAGAATACATTTTTTTTTTAGATTTTTAGTGCTATTTTTTGCCATAAAATTAAAAAACAATAAAAAAAACGGTGGCCGCCATGTATACGGCCGTTTGGATCGACTAAATAAAAACAAAAAACGGGATATTATTTAGTATTGAAGTCGCTATAGCCCTATTTAGAAGAATTTTTTTGGCCAAAAAATAACTAAACGACAGAAGCTTTTCTTGAAAATTATTTAAATTTTTTTGAAAAACGTCCGGCATTTTGTTATTTTTTAGCCGAAAAATTTTCTACTATGTTACGTTGGACGTAAAAATAGCCAGTTTCTAGAATGAAATGCCTGTGATTATTTCCCTTATATATTGACATTATTATGTTTTAGACGGTGAAACCGTTACGAAAAAGTGTCCCAAAAAGTGACCCAAAATATGTAACGCTTATGATATCAACAAAGTTCTCGGCTGGGATCATTGTTGTTATGTGACGCAAAAGTTCCCCAAAATTATGTGACGTAAAAGTGACGATCCAGCCGAGAACTTTAAATTTATGCGACGCTTACGATATTAAGAAATATGCAAGTAAAGAAAACCGTGTCTGGAGGTTTAAAACATATTAATGTTATAACGGTTTTGCTTTACTTGTACAGTAGAACGTCTTTCTATGTGTCTCTTATGTCATATTTTAAATAGCATCTCGCTATTTAGATAAGTGACTAATATGCCGATAGATCAAAATTACCCAAAATACAGCTGCTTGTAGTTTAGGTGGTTTAAATCATCTTTTTCAGGAAATAATCTTAAAATATACCTCTTCACCTAATGATTTAAACCAAATAAACTAGAAGCAGCTGTATTTTTGGTAATTTTGCTTTTAAGAAAATGTTTTTAACTTAATAATTCATAAAAAAGCTCTCGACCTGCGGTCTTGAGATTTTCATAAATAATTATTAAGTTTCAAACATTTTCTAAGCAAAATTTACAAAAACGCAGCTACTTGCAGTTTAGCCGTTTAAATCATTAGGTCTCGGGATATAAGCTATGATTATTTTACTCTTGGTCTTAAGGCTGATTGCACATTTATTGATGCATGAATGAAAATCAAAGAATTATTATAAATAAAATTTTCATCGGTATGAAACAACGGCAACAGTGTAAGTTTTAAATTTTTTACAAATCATCGCATCGTTATAATTCTTCTTAAGGTCGATTCAGACACTAAACTGAATTAATAAATGAAGAAATTAACCAAATTAAGAAGCATACCTCAAATTTTATAATAAATTTTCCGTGGTATGCAACAATAAGCTAACTGCTAAATAGATAATAGGCATGTGTAAATACGACTGAATAAGTAAAACAAAAACTAATATCTATTGCGTAGGGAAATTATTACTATATTTGCAGTTGTGGGGTCTAAAAATCGTGTTTTAAAACCATCTATCTCCAAAAGTACCTTTTATTTTCTTATGTAACTACTGTGTTTTTCATTAACCTGAAAATGTACGAATTTTAAAATACAAAGGTGTCGCCATCTTCATTTTTATTTTGATACTTGGATAACGTTTGTTTATAAAATTTTGCACAAAAGCTAGTGTAGTTAAGAAATTCTTCTTTTACTATGGTTTATTTTAAGATTGTATCATTATTTTATGGTATATTTTATCGTTTATCTTAATTGTTGGCTACCACGAAAAATTTATTATAGAATTTGAGGTTATGTTCTTAATTTCTAAATTTCTTAATTCAGTTTAGTGAAGTTAGTGATAATTATGCCTGAATCGACCTTTAGAGGTGTATTCACCTACCCTAATTAAAGTGTTAATTGGTGGTGTTATTTTTACTAAATAATTATCTCTGTGCAAATTTATTTTAATATTATTTGGCTGATCAATTTGATTTATGTAAATAAATTTTATTTGAATGAAATTGTTCAAAATATGAAATAATTTGATCTGCATGTATGAATCACGAAACAAATAAAACCTGATTGATAAATATAAAGTTTTAAATTCAATTTTTTACACATTTTTTACACATTTTTTAAGCTCTAAAATCTAATTAAACAAATTTAACCAATTAAAAAAAATCTACAATTTATTTCAAGTTCAATTGTACTTGTTTCCAAATATTTTTTTTATTAGTACTATTTTTCATGTAATGCAATGTAATAAATATCTACTTGTCATCTTTCATTTAAGTTTCTTTAGAAATCAACACGAGAAATTTTATTATTCAAACCAAGAGTTTTTACTTGATTCAAGTTTTTACTTGTATATAGACAAATGTTGGTCTAAGTAAGATACGTAATTTGCTTTATCCAATACATACAGATAATAAGATAATTACCAGCTTTATTTTAAATAGATAAACTCAATAATAACACCCGCGTGGCTTTTACTTTATTGAGTGGATAATTATTTATTTTACCTACTCAACTGTCACTTGCCAAATTATTTTCTTGTAAATGTCATGAAAATTTTTAATAAAAATATGAATTACTAAGCTATTTATTGGATAAAACCTTGTAAAACCTCGAAAATTAACCTGCTTGGCTGACGCCCCGCAGGTTATTTTTCTCATGGGCAATATCTTACTTTACCCACTAGTACCATAAATAACTATTAATCAAGCAAAACATTTCATTTACTTAAGTACTTTTAAGTTAAAACATGCAGATATACAAACTTTTGAGTCACTTGATCTGAATATTATTTACTTGTTTTTAGTAATCTTTTCTCTGTGTGTAAGCCTAAAAAGACTGTGACAGCTAAAACCAAAAAGTCGGATAAATGGAATTATTAGATATTTTAGGGTAAATTTTTACAATACTGAAAATAAAAAAAAATCTTCTATCTGCTAAACTTTTAGTTTTTAACTATAAAGACGATAATAATTCCAAGTTTAATTCATAACTTTTATTCTGACGAAAATTTAAATGGACTTAGGCATGTTTATCCCTTTAATGTTTTGTTTAATTTCTAAATTTTAACGCGAATTTTCACCAGACGATTTCACATAACATTATATTTTCCAACGCTTTTCCGCAGCTTTATTAGAAATGAAAATTAACGTAGTTAGCTCCGTAATTAAATAAGTCAAAATTAAATTTTGATATTGGATTAAATATTTTGATTTTCAACGCTCGGCCATAACTCGATTAATATTGATGACATCCGCATTAATTTATTGATTTTTGCCGCAGGACTGCATCTATATGTACTGCATGGGGACAAATTTTTAATTTAACATACCTTATCATACTGATATTTGTATTTCTCAAATTTTAAACAAATCTAAATAATGGAGATAAAATAATGACGCAATGCGATTAAATTTCCCTCATATCTCTCATTTTTGGTGTGATTTAATTAAAATTTAATCACAAAGCTATAATCTATACTTTAATTTTTTATGTTATAATTATTTTTATGTTTTGTTTAAAATTAACAATATATCTTATAAGTATTTATTTTTTAAGACTTATCGCTAAGGGAACGTTCAAGTATTACGTAACGCAAAATGTACCAAAATTCATACACTTCATACGTCGGTTCTCGCGTTATTCAATGCTGTAGAGATTTCATATTTTGGCTACCCCCCCTAACACACCCCCTACCAGGGGGGGTAGCCAAAATATGAAATATCTATAATCTATAATAACGCGAGAACCGGGGTATGAAGTGTATGAATTTTGGTACAATTTGCGTTACGTAATACTTGAATGTTCCCTAAACGCAGTAAATGCAGGACATATAGTTCGTGTAAAGATGCAAGTCAAAAACGCTTTGACCCAGAGCCTTGAAATTTGGAACAAAGATTTTTCAAGTAGTAAACAAATTTTGTTTCAAATTTCAAGTCTTTATGTCAAAGCGTTATTGAAATATAGTAGTGTAAAGTTGTTTTGCAAGCGACTTGCATCCTTACACTTACTATAGCGTTTACTATTTTTTAACTTCTACCAAAATCCCTGTTATAAGTATGTTTTCTTTCTCTAAAAAATACGCTTGCATAATAAAGTATGCATTTATATTTAAGCCGCTTTTTGTAAAATCGCATAAAACATCCAGTTTTGTCAAAGAAAGTATAAAATGTCATTATAAATCAAAATTCGCCGCAAATAGCTTAAGAATACAACATTTAACGCAAAAAGGATTTTGTTAGAATTTAATATCATTTATATAATACTTATATTGCTCAATACTTATAATCACGGGTTGGATCGAAGTAGCTATTACCGGGGGCATGCAAAAATTAGTATTTAAAAAAACTCTTTTTTCAAGTAAATAGACACTTTAAACTATTGTTCAGCAAGCGGAATGCCATGTCGACGCTGTTGATACTCAGCGAGTCACTTGGTCATGGTCCATGACTCATGGAGAAGGACTTATTATTTTTTTTTGAAAATTGTTTCTCTTTTTAAAAAAACAAATAGTTAATACAAAAATATTGTGTTTTTTAATTAATTATTCGTTTTTTGAAAAGGGAAACATTTTTCAAAAAAAAAAACATTTTAAAGCCTTTATCCATGAGTCATGGACCATGACCAAGTGACTCACAGTATTAACAGCGTCGAAATGACATTCCGCCTGGTGAACAATAGTTTAAAGTGTTTATTTACTTGAAAAAAGAGTTTTTTCTTTAAATACTAATTTTTGCATGCCCCCGGTAATAGCTACTTAGATCTGACCCGTGCTTATAATATAATTATGTTTATTTTTAGTACACCATTTTTTTAATACATACAAAACTATATTACATTACGAACCATTCTTTTGTACTACCCAACGAACTAATAACTCTTCTTTCTAGAATACGCATACCGTTAAAATAAAGTATCGCCAATATCTCGGTTTGTTTGTAAACAAATAGTAGGTATATTCAGGCCTGAACAATAATAGTTACCAGTAACTGGTATTGTTGTCTCTGTTAAAACAAAGATGTGCGTGTAAGACAGACGAATGTTTATGTTTCCTGTCAATAGATGTATCTAAAAGGTTAATATACCTCAAATTCCAAGACACACTGGACACAAAAATAGTTTTGTAGAAAAAAAATCTATACATTTTTATCTAACTCCTTTTCACTCGAAAGGTTACACATTCCTGCAATATGCCAGCGATATTCCTGCAAATATTCTCCGACACCTCTATCTATAATTCAGATGGAACTAACGGCCTACTTTAATTTGACATGCATGACATATGCGGAAACATATAGGGCTGTTACGGTTAAACTAATGTCTCCTGAGAGCTGCTACCTTGGAGAAATATCGTGTAAGCATTTAATACTGTGGATACGTTTTAAACTTGTGGATGAAAAAGGGAAAAGGTAGAAAACCCTGAGAAACCGTAAGAGCGAGAAATAATAAAATTATTAATGGTATAAACAATTATTTATATACCACGAGAAAACATTCGGTTAATAAAACTATTGTAATTATTGCTAACAAGACATAATACATGTTTAATTGAGTGAATAGTGTATAAAAACTTTTCGCAAAAAAAAATGAACCGACTTCTGTGTCTCTAAAAAGTAAAAAATAAAAAATACTTAAGTCGGTGCCAATTTCATTATTCCCTAAATGTATTACTAACAATTGTGTTTTCATTATTTTGTTATTGTTTGCTGTGAAATTGGCACATAGAAGTGGGTTAATTTTTTTTTTGCGAAAGTTTTTATTTTTTAACTTTAGAGACACAGAACTTGCAGATTTGTAACGTCGTCTAAGCTAAATTATAATTGTCCTTCCATCTCGGCAAGCTTCTGACGTCACAACGCACTAACATTCCTACGACAAAAATGGTTAAATACGTTTTTGTAGAAGATTAAAAAGGCTTTATAACTGTGTAGAAATTTTTGTCCAACGATCAGTATCAATCAAGTTATCGCTAAAAATATGATCCACTTAAAATAGTTGTCAACCATCTCCCAATGGCTTAGTGGAAAGAACTGTTTCATTAAGGCCCGGTTGTACCAACCTCACTTAAATTTGAACCTAGCTCAACTGTCATGGAACAGATTGTTGCAACAATTGTTTCCATGGTAAAGGAACTCCGCTCAAAGTTAAACCAGGTTTGTACAACCGGGCCTAAAAGTTAAAAAAAAATTGTTATAACGTCGTATCAGAACAACAAGGTTTCAACTAACATTTTTTCAGGTTTTTACTTTGTTGCATTTTTTAATAGAGCTTTTTACTACCTTTTTGCATGTACTTAAAAAATAAAAATATTATGCACATAGCCCATTTTATTTACAAAAAATTTGGGATTTTTTTAACTCCCAAGTTTATTTAATATTCAAATATTTTTCTTTCTGTATAGGACTTTTTTTCAGAGATTTCAGTTTTTTGGATTGCTATGAATGTTATAGTTCTCCGCACGAAACAAAGTCTCCGACGAAAGAGGGAGGAATCATTCGCACTCTCTTCTTTCCGTCAAAAGCGTTATAAGGCGTGCGTGCCTGCAACTGGCGTGATTTAATTTTCTTCGCAGGGCTGGAAAGTGATTAATTTGCATACAGATTAATTTACCATTAGGAAACATCGTGTCTTCTCAGTGCTGAAATATAACCGACAAGGTTGAGTTGTATAAGGGCGAGTTATAATATAAATTTTATTATAGAGCTTATGTATAATGCGGACGATTAACTTTAAATGCTTTGACCTTAAAATTTAACATTCTGTTATAAACTAAACGTGTACGTAATATCAATAAAAAATACATCAATTTTGAGCCGATAAATGTTTTTTAAATGTAACAAAGTTTTAATTTAATCAACGCCTAAAAATAATAATATTACATAATTATTATTTATTGGTTTAAATATAAAATTTAATAAATTAAAATATAACACAAAATATAAATATCGTCCACTAAAGGCTCTAGTTGTCTAACTCCAAATTTTTCAAAAATGAGATTTTTATCAAATTTGCTTCATTATCTAATTACCAACATACTTCAAAAAAAAAAGTTGCATTAAACCAATATCAGCCTCAAAAAATGCAAAGATGTAAATATTTTAAGTCGCTAAGTGTCTAACTCCATCATATGATTGTGAGAAAACAATTAAATGAGAACTGTCACTAATGTCAAACTATTTCTCGACAACAGGGGATCCCGTTTCAAATATTTGTTAATTTACTGTTTGATGATAATTATAATTATTGCCATTAATAATGTATATATATTATGCCTACCTAGTAGTAATATTATATATTAAATATAAAAATATAATTTTTTTGTAATAATATTACGCGATATAATACGATAGGTATCCTCCTTTATCTTTCCTTGGAGTTAGACCATTAGTGAATTTAGATTCTGTAGTTAAAATTTAATTTTCAACTAATTTATATAAAATAGATAACAATGAAAAGTTTTAAATACATTAACACATTTCAAACATTTTTACCTGTGAACAAGCTAGTTTTAAAGTTCTAAATTGCTATAATTAAGTTTTAAATCGTTTTTTACGTCTCCTGAAAAATATGACGTTTTGGAGTTAGA
The DNA here is from genome assembly GCA_958510825.1 of Brachypterus glaber. Classification (NCBI taxonomy): domain Eukaryota; kingdom Metazoa; phylum Arthropoda; class Insecta; order Coleoptera; family Kateretidae; genus Brachypterus; species Brachypterus glaber. The sequence goes on along the minus strand of OY294047.1, from coordinate 47,144,344 downwards.
CCGTTAGAGCCTTTAGATGACGATATATAACAGAAAAAAAAAATAAAAACAAAAAAATTGTTATTAAAACTAAAATCGTGACTCTTCAAAATTGTGATGACCTTCTTGTTCATAAAAAAGTATGTAGGCTTCTCCTGAAACTATCGATCTTGGTGAAACTGAAGAAACCCTAAAGTCGTCATATACATGCCACCTGTGATGCTTACAATAGGCAGTGTAGTGTCCGCTATACATGGTACCACTGTGATTTGAAATTTAAAATAATTTATTGTTACTGCAGTTTAATTAATTTCGTTTGACATCATCATGTCTTAGACAGACAGATTACACGATTTTTTCTCAGTGTATTCTCGAAAATATCCAAGAAGAATTTTTATTAGTGATTCCAAAAATGTTATTTAGCGAAGTAAAGTTATTGTTTTGAACGTATCCCCCTCGTATCTTAAATGGGTATTATTATAAAGGAAATTAAACAAGAACGTTTTCGGAATTTTATGTCTGTTTCAAACAAAATTATCTTTTGTAATTAAGAATAAGCCGTGAAGATATGTAATGCTACGGATTCCATGATATATTGTTCACAGTAAATGGTATATTGCATTTTCCCAAATATAAAGAAAAAATAAAAAAAGATCTTTTTTTGAAAAACGAAACGAAAAATGATTACCTTATTTACCTTAGTTTTAAATATTACTTAAAAAATCACTGACCACTCTTGAACGGTCTCGGGCGAATAAACACAAACTTCGCTGAGAGATGGGCATTCACTGGAGTCATATGCAAGCATATGAGAATGCTCTTTATTCGCCCGTATATTTAAAATATTTGCTATGTGGGCCGTGTACCGAGGGTTCCACTTTTCCCCCACTGAAGACATTGCCCTAGGTGATGAAATTTATTTTTTCAATTAAAAACTAGCTAGTTAATGGTAAGTTTCAAAGCTAGTAGTAAAAAAGTTTTAAACGGTTACATTTCAACAATTTTTTTTTGTTGGTATATTTAAAGATATATAATCTGTATAGCTCGTACAATATCTCATGACTATTCAGCTCTAAGTGCGCATTAACATAACTCCACCCTGCCCCATCTTAGGAACATTTTTTTATTACTATTAAAATTTAGTGCCTTCGATGTTAAATTTTGATAAAAATAATCTTTTGAAGATGGGGCAGGGTAAAGTTATATTAATGCGAACTCAGGTTTGAATAGTAATGAGATATTGTACCAACTTTAACAGTAGTTTTTTTATGAATGATCATCTCTGTTCTAAGGTAATTTTATTCTAAAAGGATTTAAAAATCAAATATTTGAAATATAAAATATCCTTTAAAGGAAAGATGTTCTTTGCGAATGTAGAAAAAAGCTGTCTAATTAATATTCAATTTCAGAAAGGCGAAAGTCTGTTCAAATAAATTATATTTTTTAATAAAAAAAATATTCTTTGGAGGAAACATTTATTGCTTTTTTTGTCTGCCGACTGTCTTTACAAGATTTTAAATATTTTTATAATTATTTTGAATTATGCAAGTACATTTTTAATAGTATATTACATAACTAGTGTGGAAAGTGACTTTACTTACTATATTTTTTCTACGATTCCGAAAAAATATAAAGTTTCTTAATTTAATATTTTCTAATTTTTATTATTTATTTCAAGAATTTTTGAGAAAAGCAAAGCACAAAATAGCACTAATTGTGCCGATGTATTGAAATCTTCGCCGAAAAGTCAAAATGATCACATTTTTTTCACATTTCTCGACGTTTTAGACCATTCTGAGTCGAAATCGGTAAAAAAAAATTTTGCGTCCGTCCGTCTGTCTGTCTGGGTGTAAACTCTCTAACTCCATTTCTACATGAGATATCGACTTGCGGTTTTTTGCATATTGTTTCTTATCGTATTCCGAAGAGCTAATTAGATTTTGGGGGTAAACGATTGGGGGTAAGGGGGTAAAAATAGGGTAAAACTCCTATTTTTAGCGTTTTTTGTTTATAATTAGGGCAATTATTATTGTATTTGAATAATTTAGCACTTATATAAAAGATAATTTTAAATTGGTCAAAAAATGTTATAAACAACGTTTTCCTAAAACGCATTGTTTTCGAGATATTGGCGTTTAAAGCAGTAAAAGGTTTTTTTAGCATATCTCACATATTTATAACCCGATTTCAAAAAATTATATTTTAAATAAATGCTCTTTTTAAGCCCTATAAAAAATGTTATATACACTTTTTTGCTAGAATATAATGTATTCAAGATACAGAATTTAAAATCAAACAAAACACCTAGTTTGAAATTTGCAAACTAGATGGCTCTAGTGTACAATAGTGCCGATGTTTTGACAGGGTGCTTGCAACGTTTCATCTAGTTTATATATAAGTTTGTTCGTTGGGACTGCACTTTCTTGCACTGACGTACACTTTTTATCCAACCAAATTAAGTACTGAATTTTTAAACATGATAGAGAATATGTTCAAACTGTAAAATGCAAAAGTGCAGGACCATCTATACTCCTACCTATATTCATAATAATAATAATAAAATAAAAACAAGATGATACAGGGCTTATGGCACACTCAAATACCCTCAAAAAGGCCATAAATAAACTGCAAACTCTCGCAAATCACACGGTCAGCTGGATGAATAAATGGAGAATTCTATTAAATCCTTTAAAAACACAATTCATAATCTTTCACCACAAAATCAAAAACACATCACCAACAATCAACATTGATGGCCACATTATAAATCCATCTCCCACAGCTAAATATTTGGGAATAGAACTGGACAGCAAGCTCAACTTAAATACACACTACCAGAACATCAAAAACAAAACTATCCAGAGAGCCAAATACTTTCGTTCTCTCGCATACAAAGATCAGGGCATTAGTACGTCGACAGCCTCCACAATTTATGCATCAATATGTAGACCACTCCTAGAGTACAGTGTCCCTCTCACATGCAACCTTAGGCGTACTACTCTAAACACAATTAAAGTCACCGAGACGAAAGCTTTAAGAGCGATTACAAAAATGAGGAACCCCACGAACCCACTACACAATCCGTCCAACAACCTTTTATATGAAAAAACTGGTATAGAACCAATTTGTTACACACTTTCAAGACTAAGATAAAAATTCAGTGATAACAACGATAATATGAATAAGATACAAACAGTACTAAACTATGATAATCCCACAAACAATCCTAAGAGACGACACCCTTCTCTACCACTTTATCAGTCCTTAGTTCAATGAACATTTTTTCATTATTTATAAACATTATTATTAGTTTTTTTTTCTTTTTTTACAAAATTTATTGTATTAATTACTAAAAATATTGTAAATACCAATGTATTGTAAATTATGGGCAGAAAGACCTCGGTCGATAGCCCTTTGGTTTATCCAATAAATATTTTTATTATTATTATTATTAAATAAAAACATAATAAATCTTGGGCCGTAGAAGAAAAAATAATATTATTTTTTAAAATATGTTATATAAAAGAATAATTGTATAGAAAATAAACAGATATTATTTTATAATACAAACAATATAAAAAGCACAAAAAAATGACGACTAAAAAAATTATCGTCAGCCCTTGATTAACTAAGTTAGCGCCGCAGGCGATATTTCTTACGAACTCTGTTAATTTCTGATATTTGTTTTAATCTAATGTTGTAAATCTCATGTTTTAAAAACATAAATTTAAAATAAAACTTAAGAAAGCCGTAGCGCCGCAGGCAATTTTTCTTACAATTGTGATATAAATACAAATGGTCTAAAATTTAAAACAGTGGTATAATTATAAATTTCATACTGCAGCAGACGATTTTTTTTTCAAATTTCATAGTATATTTGAATTTTAAAAGTGTTCCAATTAAAAGTTTTACTTAAATACAGAAAGCTTTAGCGCCGAACGCGAAAATTTTTACAAGTTTTACGTTTAAGTTTTGTAACCTTAAATAAAACAAAACGTAAGAAAGCCCCAGCGCCGCATGCGAAAATTTTTACGAATTTCAAGATCTGTAGCTTATATGGTCCACTTGGAAAAGGGCCTGTATATTTGCTGGTTTTGGCGACCTTATCTTTCTGGGCGACCATCAAACACCCAGGGGAAGCTTAAATAAAAAACCAATAAGAAAACCCTAGCGCCATACACTGAAAAAAACGTTGGTATTTTTACAAAAAAAAAATACTAACATTATTTCAGCGATTTTATATTGTTATGTTGTAAAATCAAAAGTTAGTTTAATAAAAACGCAATATTATTGTGGATTTAATAAATTTTGCGAAAATATTTAAACATTTTATAAAAAAAATACAAATGTTTTAGCTTTTCACAAAAAAACATTTAAAATTACAAAGACGTGTTGTAATACTGTAAAAACGCAAAATAATTTCACAAATTATTATCTAATATCACAGGTAAATGTTGTGAAATTACAAAAAAATTATTTTTATGAATTTACAAGATTACAACGCAGTTTAGTTAAATTACAAAGTTGATATGTAAACTAGCAAAATCGGTGGCATTAAATAACCAACGATATTGTTAGTAATTTCACAAAACAATTTTTAGAGTGTAGGCGAACATTTTTTCGAATTTGAAAGTCTATAGACTATATATGGTCCACGAAAATAGGGCCTGCATATTTGCTTGTTTTGGCGCCCTTATTTATTTATTTATTTATTTATTTATTTATTTATTTATTTATTAGTTTTTGGAATAAAACTTAAAAAGGCCCCCCGCCCCCCTGGATACGCCCTTGATTATAGCGAACTATTCAAATTAGCAAATTTACATGTTTTGGTTACGAAAATTTATTAAATAACGAAAACAAGGTTTAGAACAATGCGCTTAATTTTGGACTGTTCATGAATTATGCGTTATAACATTCGCCACGATCGAATACTGTACTGTGTAAACTGTACACTACAATAGGTACATGTTGGGCAAACTATTGTATGTTTAGGTGTTCTTATTTGAGATATATTGTAGTTTCACAAAGAAAAGCCCTACACTGTAAAAACTGCATGTAAAATAATGTAAAAATACATGAATTTACATAGTACGGAATAGTAAATTTACTATTCTGGACTAAAATAATGTAAAATAATGTAGAAGAATGTAAAAGAAAGTAAAAGAATGTAAAAGAATGTAAAAGAATGTAAAAGAATGTAAAATAATTTAAAAATATATATTTACATTTATTTACATATTTTTACATGATTTTACAATTTCAGGCTATGTTATTTTAAGACGCGCGTGCGCTTTTGACAATAACCAAGAAGGCGTCGCATCATGACACGGACCGTTTAATATTGTTATTGTTAGAGATAGCGACGCATGCTGCTAGGTTAAAGTGTTAAAAGTGTAAAAAAAGGTAAATATTATTTATGTACGATATTTAAATGCTTTATTTGTGGCCTAAAATTTACATTCATTATAAATTACGATCTTTATCAACCAATAGATCTTTAAAGAAAGATGTAAGCAGTTTATACTCGTATTAAGGGTGCAAATCGTTTGGTTTATTAAACCAAATGAACTTTACGCTACGATATTTCAAAAAAGCTTTGACACAGAGACTTGTAATTTGGAACAAACATTTTCTAAGTAGTAAATATTTTTTTTTTAATTTCAAGTCTATGCAAAATATTACCATTCTGGACTATGTAATTTTTACCGTTCCGGTCTATGCAAAACATTACCATTACGGACTATGTAATTTTTACCATTCCGGTCTATGGCAACATATTACCATTTACGGACTATGTAATTTAATGTAATTTATTTTTACCGTGTATATTCCTATTTTATTACCTCATTTTTTAAGACTGTTCAATCTATCGCACGTCAATTTTTAATTAGAACATTTATCCACATGGCTATTAATTGCGGTTACTTTAGTTTTTGAATAACGATCGTATTTTTAAACGCATATTGCTAGGAAAATAGATTGCTGTAGCTTAAATCAAAGTCTGTTTTAGGTTTATTCTAGAAAGCTATAGCTTGTTATTCATATATCTATACATAAATCTCTTAAAAGCGGTTTTTGACCTTTTATATACAAAAAAAAAACACGAGCTCTGTAAAAAAATCTGTCTGTGGCTTCTTGAAAATTTGTGACCAAAAAAACTCGAGAATGGTTTGAGCTAAAATTTGCACCATAGTCTCCTTATTCCAAGCTTTAGCCTAGGCTTGTTTTTGGTAAAAATCAGAGTGGGGTAAGGGGGTAAAAACTATTTTTCTCAAAAAAATTTTTCAATTTCTTTTTAGTTTTTTAAAAAAGCAATTTTTGATATTTAAAAAAAAATAACTCTTTATTTTTTTTTCATTAAAAAAAAAGTTTATTCGAAAAAAATTTGATTTGAGCTTGAGCCTAGGCTTACTATACGGCCGCAAGTATTATTTTGTTGGCAGCAGTGTTTTTATTTAAAATTTCGAGATTCACTTTTGATTCAAAAGTTTTGAAATGCTCTGTTTTTAGAAAGCTACAGTTTGTAAAGGTTTAACAAAATTTTAATATTGTAAAATAATATGCTACAACCAATTTAAATTCTCATTAATATAATTTTATTGAGAAGAAAAGTAATTTAATCCTTTTTCGACTAGAAATTATGCTTTATAACTTAATTATTTAAAACATTTTTTTCTGCCCCTAAATGTTTTTCCAATTTTTTTTTATTAGTACACTATAGTATATTACATAACTAGTGTGGAAATAGACATATTTCACGCGAGTGGGAAGGTTTACGAACCCAGCCGTTAGGCGAGTGAGGAAACCCCACGAGTGTAAGAAATACACTTTCCAACGAGTTATGTACACTATTTCCCCAACGATTTTAAACAAATATAAAGTTTAAACTTTAAGAATTCTTTATTTAATATTTTCTAATTTGTATTACTTATTCCGAGAATTTTTGAGAAAAGCAAAACACAAAATAGCATACAAATTTATATATGTATGTCAACAGGAAATATGTTTTTTATTTACATTTAGTTTTCATGGTTTTATATTTAATACAACATATTATGGAAGCTCAACAATGTTTAATGGGTTGCCTAACCGCAAGCATCTTTTAAATCAAGGAAACTTTTACAGTTTACTAATTAAATTTAATTTTTGTGGATATGCTACCATATAAGACTAAAATTCTACAATGTTTTACATTTGATGAGGAAATATTGATGCTTTTTTTATAAAATGTAAGGTAACTAAATCACAAATTAAGTAATTTTTATAAAATCTAGACATTATTAAAACATATTAAGTTATATTGACCGGGTCAAAATAGTAAGGTTATAACTATAGTTTTTATTTTTGACATGAAAAACAGAAATATTTGGACTGAAAAACATAAAAGACATAAAAAAAGTCTGTAATGAAAGGTGGAAAATGGCATATAAAACGAAGTGAGTCAAATTCGAAGAATTTACAACGTAAATATCTAAACAAAATTAGGGAAATCTACATACATATATATCAAACTAGGGTGATATGAAAATATCAAACAAGGGTGATATAAGGCGTTTTCCAAAGAACAAGAGAGTAGGGGAAATGTCATTTTCATAGGGGGTCGTAGGAAAATTAATTTTACTATACTTGTCTGGGTTTATAATTAATATAATTCATGAATTTGTGTAAATGTGGGTATTTAAATTAAATTTTTATTATATTTATTTATTATTTATTATTATTATTATTTATTATTTATTTTATAATAAAATATAAAATAATGTAAAGGACTGATAAAATTGTGTAAAGCGATGTAAATTAATTTAAAATTACAAAAATGATATAAAATTATTTAAAACGGACCATGTAATTTTATAGAAAATTACATGTCGGTTCGTGGAAAATATTATTAATCGGTCTATGTCAACCAACGATTTTTTTACAGTGTAGTGTACCTTCACATAAAAAAAATTTGAATCTTTATTTTAAAAATATATTTTCTCATAACAAAAAGGCTTTGCGATTTTTGTGAGATTCACAATAAAATTATTAGAAAACCGACAAATATAATCTATAACTAGATGAAACGTTGCAAGCACCCTGTCAAAACATCGGCACTATTGTACACTAGAGCCATCTAGTTTGCAAATTTCAAACTAGGTGTTTTGTTTGATTTTAAATTCTGTATCTTTAAAACATTATATTCTAGCAAAAAACTGTATATAACATTTTTTATAGCTTAAAAAGAGCTTTTATTTAAAATATAATTTTTTGAAATCGGGTTATAAATATGTGAGATATGCTAAAAAAACCTTTTACCGCTTTAAACGCCAATATCTCGAAAACAATGCGTTTTAGGAAAACGTTGTTTATAACATTTTTTGACCAATTTAAAATTATCTTTTATATAAATGCTAAATTAACCAAATACAATAATAATTGCCTTAATTATAAACAAAAAACGCTAAAAATAGGAGTTTTACCCTATTTTTGCCCCCTTACCCCCAATCGTTTACCCCCAAAATCTAATCAGCTCTTCGGAATACGATAAGAAACAATATGCAAAAAACCAAAAGTCTATAAGACAGACAGACGGACGAAAAATTTCGACTCAGAATGGTCTACACGGAAAGAAATTAGTGGGCTCTGCGCTATACATTATAAGATATTTGGTAACAGTGGCAAATTATAGTGATTTAAGCTATAGATTATAAGGGACACAATCAAATCAAATCAAATCAAATCAAATATATTTATTAATACCAATTAATTTTAACAAAAACTAATCTTTGAGCAAGTCACCTAAGCAGAGCTTGTGTGTGAACTTACTCAAAGACTTTTTTTACAATCGTAACGTAAGGTATACAATTTATAGATGCAAATATAAAAAAAAAACTTAAAAAATAAAATTACAATAAAATTAGATAACATTTAATTGTTTTATTTAATCTTATAAAATTGTTATTTGCAATAAAATGAGGTGGAGGGGAAAATATGAAAGCAGAGACAGGGTAATAAAAGTTTAAAAATTTAAGTTTAGAAATTAATTTTTTTTTAATTTTCCAAAATACTTTGAAATACTTGTTTATTTTTTTTTAGAAAATCTTTAGTTTGGAGTTTATATCTGTTATATATTAATACATTTTTAATTTTAGCCGGAATCTTATTATAAAATTTTGGTCCATTATACATAAAATAATTTTGTGCGTGACTTTTTTTAAATAGGGGGATATTAACATCGTTGTTTTCTCTTGCTCTGGTATTTTGACTATGGGAAATATTATTCATGGAAAACTTATACATATGTAACAGGCATTGATGTATGTACAAAAACTTTAAATCAAATAAGTCAAGGTCATTGTATAGAGTCTCGGTGGGATAGAGATAAGTTAATCTAAAAAGTATTTTTAAAATTGTATTCTGCGTTACTTGTAAGATATTTAAGGCATTTTTATACATGCCTCCCCATACTACAATACCGTATCTTAATATTGGTTCGGCTAATGATTTGTAAATTAATAATAAATTCTCATGTGATAATATGTCGCGTATTTCATAGAATTTGTGAATTAATCTCTTAAGTTTGTTTGCCAAAAAACTAGCTTGCTCTGTCCATCTAATATGTTGATCAATCTTAATCCCAAGGTAAGTTATTGTTTCTACTTTGCTGATAGTTCCACAGTTACATTGGTCTCTTATACAATAGCTATTATGAATAGTCAGATAGTTTTTCTGAGGTTGATGGTTAGCTAGGATGCTAAATGTTACAAATTTAGTTTTTTGTATGTTCAAACTTAAGAGATTATTATTTAACCAATTTTGTATAATTTCAAGACCCCGCTCCGACTTTCTGTACACATCCTCCCATGTATCGCCAACGAAAATAATAGCTGTATCATCAGCATAGCTTATCAGGATACCATTTAGATCTCTAATAGAAGATAACTCGTTTATATATATCAGGAAGAGTATAGGTCCCAATACTGTCCCTTGTGGGATGCCTGTTAAAATCTCCATAGGGTCACTAAGTGATTCATTGATTTTTACTCTTTGAGTTCTTTTATTTAAATAATTCTTAAATAGGTCTAAAAGCATACCTCTGATACCGAAGCTGTCCAATTTTTTAAAAAGTTTTTTATGAGAGACTGTGTCGAAAGCCTTTGCGAGGTCGAGAAAAATGGTTAATATTTTTTTATTGTTATGTAGATTTATTACTATTTCATCTACAAGTTTTTTAATAGCATGCTCAGTACTTAAGCCCCTTCTGAAACCATATTGATTTTTATTTAAAATATTGTTACTTTCCAAAAAATGCATAAGGCGGTCTTTTAAGCACATCTCAAAAAGTTTTGCGAAGTTATTAATAACTGAGATAGGTCGATAATTTGAGAGATTTTGCTTATCGCCTGCTTTATATACAGGAGTGACTTGAGAAACTTTAAATTCTTCGGGTACGTTTCCTGTAGAGAACAATATCTAATTATGTTAAAAATAAATTGGAAACGATTATATATATTACAGACACGATTATATTTATTACAGGCACTATTATAAATTTACAGAAATTTTATTATATTATAAAAATTATTAGCACGGACAATAATTAAATCTATTTAAGCTATAAATGCCATACTATATGTTATATTTTATTATTCACTAAACAATTAAAGTATTTCATATAAATGTTTACACTGACTGCCATAATTGTAAGAGAAAGCCTTGTATTTATATAATAAGCGATTATAATTTCCTTGGTATGTGTGTTATAGCGCTCCTAGCTATAATTTTTTTTTCCGTGTAAAACGTCGAGAAATGTAAAAAGTCAAAGTCAAAGATTTTTACTTTTCGGCGAAGATTTCAATACATCGGCACTCTTAGTAGCACTAAGTGCCGATATAATACGAAAGGTGTCCAGTTTTTAAATTTATGTGGTAGAATTGAAAGTTTTGAAGTACCAAAAAATAAAATATAAACATTCTGTAAAAATTTTAATTTTCCGAGCAATTTATTTCACAGAATCGAATGTAATCTCGACAAATCTTCTAATTTCGATGACAAAACTGGATAAATGTTTGTATTGAGTCACTGATTCCTGTAAAGTATTGCTTTTTGCAGGACCGGATTATCTATAAATTTTCTAAATTCTAAACGTAATGAAAAGAAAATTTTAATATGTAATTTGGGGCCGATGAACGCTAATATAATATCGATACTTGATTTATTATCTTTTTTTACATTCATTAGACAAACTAAATTTCATTATTTCGGTTTTTACATTAAAATACTAAATTTTAAGCATTGATACCTATAATACTTTTTTTTTATTCTATTGATTCTAAAAGCGACACTATTTGTTCATGTTTTACGGGCGAAAAATTGAACTTTGTGCTAGGGCCAAAAAGTTTTTTTCGACCGCAAACTAAAACTTGTTATTTTTAAGCTTTTTAAAGTAATATTTATAAAGAAATATGACCTTATGGTTACTTTTGGTCTAGAACTAACCGTTCTTTTTGACCAGATACAGTTATTATAATCATTTCACACAACATAAAAAAAATTCCATAACATAACCTCAAAATATATCTCAACTGATTAATCTGTATTCACCCACTAAAATAAATCAAAAACACAAAATTTCAATTGTAAAATCACTTTCAATATTTATAATATTCATAGAACGATTTCACAAGTATTATTTTCACAACAGACACATTTTAACAGAAATTAATCACCAAGCTATAGCTTTTTTAATTTGAAAATTAAACCGCAAGCAAAAGAAACGATTCAATTGTTTTTGTAGCGATTTGATTGGACAGCAATTTGTCATGGATAACTAGATAAGTAAGAAGACAATAAAATTAAATATTTTTGGCACTTTAAAATTAAGTATATTTTAATAATTTATTATAATTAGTAACAATCGAATAAAAATATTGTATAATACACGGGCAAAAAGTTAAATTTCGACCGTAGGTTTATTACCCTCGGGCCGGCCCTATCGGCCAGCCCTCGGCTTTTAAAAACCTACTCAATCGAAAAATTTAACTTTTCGCCCTTGTATTATAAATAACTATATTTAATGATTAGAAAGCATGTAATTTTATTTGACATTGCGTACACATTTACTCAATCATGAGGGTGTACCCTCATGATCAGTAACTATCATTCCAAAATCAAGAGGTGATTCTACATCCATTAATATGAAAAAAAGTTTTTATAAAGGTTGGTCCGAAAATGAGTCCTGAGGAAGTTACGGCCCTTTGCAAATTGGAAGATGGACATATTGAATGGGGAACAAAAAAAGCACCAATAAAATTTTAATGCTGGAAGGCGATTTTTCATTAAAAACTAAGCAAAAAAGTATTCTTCCCCGAAACGCCTAAATTTAATATTTAAGGAGTAAAGGAGTGACATTTTTGGTGGAAATGTTACTTTCACTTAATTGCATTTTTTTTACAGTGTTACATAATATGACATTTTTTATGTATTTTACTCAATGAATCGATATTATTTATTTAAAATAAAAAAACACACAGGCTTTCTTACGGACATATGTTCCTTTGTTGTTTTTCATGTTTTGTGATATAGAATCATCCCCTTTATTTATTGCCAAAAGACTGCAAACACCGTGTATATGGAACCCTAAGCAACTTTAGTTATTGAATACAAGTACAACTTAAGTTGTTACAGTAAAACGAAACGTTGTTTTGTTAGTGTTACTGCAATAGTATATTACATAACTAGTGTGGAAAGTGAAATATTTCACGCTAGTGGGAAGCTTTAGGAAAGAGCCGCCAGGCGAGTGAGAAAAGCCCAACGAGTGTATGAAATACACTTTCCAACAAGTTATGTACACTATTTTTCCTACGATCCCGAAAAAATATGAAGTTTCTTATTATAAAGTTTTATAATTTTTATTAATTTTTAAGAAAAGCAGAGCACAAAATAATTATAAATAGCATAAAAATTTATACATGTAGGTATGTCAAACAGTAAATATGATTTTCATTTAGCTTTAGTTTTCTTGGTTTTATATTTAATACAATACATAGCTAGGAAATATGATTTTCATTTAGCTTTAGTTTTCTTGGTTTTATATTTAATACAATACATAGCTGTTTAATGGGTTGCCTATTGCTAAATAAATGCAAACTTGAGTTTGCTTATTAAATTAGATTTCTGTGGTTATGCTGCCATATACGACAGTAAAATTGTACTGTTTTACATTTCATAAGAAAAATACTGTGCATTTTGATGTTTTTTATGTAATGTAAGGTAACTAAATAAAAAATTAAGTAATTTTTATAAGATCTAGACTGTCTAGACTAGACAGTAATGGTCAAAATAGTAACGTTATAACTACAGTTTCTATTTTTGACATGAAAAACAGAAATATTTGGATTAAAACACTTAAAATATATAAAAGGCTATGGTGAAAGGTGGAAAATGGTTTATAAAACAAGTTGAATAAAATTCATAGAATCTACGAAGTAAATATCTAAATAAAATTAGGCAAACCTCCATACATAAATATCACACGAGTGTGATATTAAAATATCAAATTAGTGCGTATGAGGCGTTTTCTAAAGAAAAAAGAGTGTGCTAAATGTCATTTTCATAAAGAATCGTAGAAAAAAATTTGTGTTCAATAGTTGAGTTATTTAATTTGTTAACATATTTTCAGTGTATGTTTAGTCTTGATCAGGATTTAGGGTATTTTTCAGGATCACGCCTCAAAACTTTTTAATAAAACTTGCTTTTCCTAAATCAGATAGTTTTTGACCTAAGGAGGTTTACCTATATAACTCTTTTTTATTTGGCACTTAAAAGTTCTTTCTGTTAGTTACCGCATTGAACGTAGATATGCCTTGGGCACTGGAAAAAGCATATAAAAGCATCATGCGCCAAATAAATAATTGGTTTGAATAGATTTGGAACATTTTATTTTATTCAGAATAAAAAGATTGAACTAAAGTAAATTTAGTTAGATAATTATCTATACTATTATAATAGTAACTTGTGTGCCAAGTCCAAAAGAACGCCTTTTCTTATTTGCAAGACGAGGTACGAGGTTCCCAAAATGTGTAGGTATTGTACATGAACTTGTCTACCAATACATGAACCGTTTGTTTGTCAATTTTTTAGTTATTTTTTTTACAATATAGAGTACAGGAAATGAAATGTTTTTAAACTATGTATGAAAATCATGTCTTTTAAATGACGTCCATTTTCCGCTTTGCAAGCCCGGGCTCTTTTTACGACATTTTCCATGACAGCTCTTAACAGCTAGGGTCGCGCATCAACGTGAATTGCACCCCCTCAAGGTCACGGTTTGGTGTTACATCCGAAATGGTAATCGGGCCTTACTTCTGCGAGGAAAATAGCAATACATTTACGGTGAACGGCACCGATATCGCGCAATGCTGGAAAATTTTTCAGCATTCCAGCAAAAAAAACTAATAATTTGTTTAATTGCATGTTTCCAAGCAATTAGTATTAGTATTTAATTTAACTTACTTTGCTTGTCGATATACAAACTTTTTAGCTACTGGATCTGAATATTATGTACCGTAATTTCACACAAAAATAGTCCAGCCACACAACTATAGTCCATGAGCAGCGTATTTAAAAAAATGAAATTTCCACGGAACACGATGTCACGCGGAAATTTGTTTCTTTAGACTATTAGCTTACGCCTAGTAGGTATACCTAATACAAGATGTCTCCCAAACACGTTTTACATATTTCTTTTAAATGGACTATAGTTGTGTGGCTGGACTATTGTTGTGTGAAATTGTTTATTATTATTTTTTGTAATCATTTGTCTGTGTATACAAAAAAAAATAGTCGTCTAAAAACGTATCTAGACGGCCCTGCTTTGTATATCTGGGACGTCTTTAATGGTGTTTGCCTCCAACCACTTGAATCCACTGAAAAATGTCCTTAATTATTGGAAGGCGCGAGATTCGATCGAAAATCCGATTTTCCCTTAGATTGCTTTTATTGTCCTTGTTTACCGAGGTGCGATAAAAATAATAAACTGGACTATACGAGGTGTTTTAATAGTCCTCAAATTAAACTAATTTTACTTATTGATATTTTATGCTAATGTCTGTTTTTTTTTTAATAAAATATTTTTATATTTTTTTCTGCGTATTTTTGCGTTTTATGACGTTTTATGTCGATTAAAATCAATTCCGAGCAAAAAAAACCCTCATAACTTTTTGAGATGAGATATAAACTTCAAATTTGCAATGTGTATAAAACTATAATTTGCAATATTTTTCAGTTTTCATTTTAAATGCACCAGTGCACCATTTTAAATGCACCAGTGCACCCTTTTTTAATATATTTCAAAAAGCTTAAAATTCCTTAAAATAATTTATTTAAAAAAACAATAAGGATATTTTTTTCTTCAAAATTAATGAAATTTTTGGCAGACTAACATCTCTACTCTAAATTTCTCTACTCCCTCTACTCCACACTATATGCACTTTATTAGCCACTTAATAATAAATGAGCAGTTCAAAGAACAAAGAATCTTCTTCTTCTAGATTATTTTATTTTTTTCCTAGAAAACGTTTATCTTTAAATGTAAATCTAGAACAATCATAAATGAATTATTCTAAAAGCAACAATGACCGCGTACTCTTAACATACACTAATATGTAAGTAATTAATAAACTGAATTCATTTTTGACAGTGACTTAGCATGACAAATATTCTTTTGAGTTAAGACAAGTGGCTAATCGAGTGTCTATAGTGTGGAGTAGAGTTGTTACGGAGTAGAGATGTTATGGAGTGGAGATGTTACGGAGTAGAGTTGTTGTGGAGTAGGGATGTTATGGAGTAGGGATGTTACGGAGTAGAGTTGTTGTGGAGTAGGGATGTTATGGAGTAGGGATGTTAGGGAGTAGAGAAATTTAGAGTAGAGATGTTAGTCTGCCGTTTATTAATATTAAAAAAAATACTGCTGCCAACAAAATAATACTTTCCCCTATAGGCCTACGTTCATTTAAATCAAAAACAAAAAAATAAAAAAAAACACAAAAAAATATATATTTTTTTAAATTTTACAAAAAAAATTTTTTTTTCAAAAAAATAAATTGAAAAAATATTTTTTTTTGAAAAAAATTGTTTTAACCCCATTTTACCCCCTTACCCCAATACGATTTTTACCAAAAACAATCCCAGGCTAGAACTTTGGATAATCAACCTATGGTCCAAATTTGAAGTCCAAACCAAGCGTTTGGACTTGAGTTATCGTGGTCACAAATTTCCCGGACCGACAGACAGATTTTTTTTTGACGGAAATCATATGTTTTGGATATAAAACGTCCAGAAACGTAAAAAAAGCATTAAAAAAATTTTATTTTTTTTACTAACGCAAAACTTTCCTTGTGGAAAGTAATAAGTAATAAGTAAAAAGTTATTTAATATTTATGCATTATATTGAAAATTTGAATAATTCTGAAGAAAAACATCTTAAATTACAAAATAAAATCTTTAAAGTCATGGACAGTGACTCATTGCTAACATTTTACAAATAAAAGAGTTTATTGAAAAATAAAGTTTTGTCTAAGTGAAAACAATTTAAGATTTTCCCCCAAGAATTGTACGATTTTCTATAAATTCGATTAATAATTCAAAAGTTTTCATTAAATCCCATGACGCTGTAGAAACAAATAAACGCTGCCAAGATTTAAGCTCATGTCCATTTATTTCGATTTTAAAGTGACCATATACAATGTAGTCTTTTATGTTAGCAGAAAAATCAAAGAACTTTTACCTCAAGAAGGAACATGATGATATCTACCGTATGCTTTGTTTGAAGCGTGAACCAACTACGGTGAGGGGCTGGTGGGGAGTGACTATTGTTTACACTTAGTACGCGTAAAGAGAGAGAAAGAATGTGTAAATTTACAGTCTAATTTTGTAAAATGACTGACAGGGGTACGGTGTTGCTGATTGGAAACATATACTTTGGATATTTTATTGTAAATTTTAAGGAACATTAGTTCTGTATGAGTTTTATATGAACTAGTAGTTTAATTTTAATAGATTTAAATATACTATATTATTAAACATAATTATAATATACACAATAAAGCTTTTTACATGTTTAATTTAAGTATAATGATTTGCCGCCTATTTAGATTAGATAAAGAGAGAAGTGTTACAGAAAGAGATAAAGGTATAATTATTAATGTTTTAAAATTAAATTATACATATTTTAGGAAAAAATAACATTTTAGATTATATTTTAAATTACATTAAAGTAAGATATTTGTTTTTTTTTAAGTAAAAAAATATTAATTTTTTATTTTTATAACACAGCTATGTGTACAGTAGGTCTAAAGTTTCCTAGGGAACTTATGACCTACTCCTTAATTTGGCAGTCATTGATAATACCCCGTTGTGTGTGAAGATTTTGTACTTGATTTTGTGTTTAATAAGCTGTTTTGTGTATTCTTTAATAATTTTGCTTATAATGCAAATTTTTTTGTGGCACTTTGATAAAATCCAAATATAATATTTTTAAGGAATTTTCATTTTGGGTTGGTATTGAAGACCTAAATTTATGTTGCCTAACGTATTGGACTGCTGTCCATTTATTACTACTAACATATCGGACCATGAAATATTTTCTGTTTCTTTAAACTTGTTGAATGGTGTTCTTAGCGATTTTATAAGCAAATTTTGTTTCTATAGGAATACAAAAGTGTTTTTAGCAACAGCTTTATCAATACTCTTTTTTTTACATCAAAACATTATAAAAACAAAGTAAGCAAACAAAAATTATAAATTTTGGTTATGTTGACATTCAAAACAAGCCACATGCTTCAGTGTAAATCAGACTTTGTGGAGTATTTAGCGGCAAATTTAAAATAACTATACCTTAAAAAAATAAACTTTAGTGGATGGTAACAGAACACTCCTGTTAGGTTTTCACCGGGTGATTTGCGTAAGGGGTGTCCGGTATCTGAATTTTAGTGGTGTTGCTTAATAAGTATCACGATAAAAATGCATATAACCAATATTTTTAAGGAGAAAATTTTTGTTTGGATCATTTTTTTTATATATTAATAACAATCGAACGATAAAAGTGGTTATAAGCAAACTTGTAGCTCTTAAAACTCTCTATAAGTTTCATATATTATCAATTTTCATAGGTACTTTGGTACAGTTACAGAGGGCGCAACTCGACTTTCAGCGCCCACTGTAACCGTAACAAAATACTTACAAAGATGCATAATATACAGGGTGATCCATAACTGGCATGCCAAAATTTAAGAGGTGATTCTAGATCCAAAAATATAAAAAAAATTCCTGTAAAGGTTGGTCCGGAAATGAGCCCTAAGGGATCTAGGGCCCTTTAAAATTGTAATAAAAATAAGGTTTTTAATTAATAACGCGGGTACCGTTTAAGCTAGAGCGGCGAGCTTTTGCATGTATACTAGTATTAATAAGGGCAATAAGTTTATGTTAATTTATTTTTTTAATTTATCCAGAGGCGTGCCCAGACGGACAAAATATATGAGGCTTAAAACATTTTTGCCCCAAACTTTTCTATGTGTATGTTTTTTGGATTTGTTGTAAAAAATATAGATTTCTAGAGTAAAAATACATATAAAATATCATATAGTGTAACACTGTAGGAGCAACCGTTATCAAAAAAAAATGCAATTAAGAGGAAGTTACATTTTGTGCCACCAAAAACGTTACTTTTTAAAAGGCTATTACTCCTTTAATATTAAATTTAGGTGTTTTGGTGTATAATACTTTTTTGCTCAGTTTTAAATGAAGAATCACCCTGCAGCATTAAAATTTTATTGGTGCTTTTTTTTGTTCCCCATTCAATACGTCATCTTCGAAGGGCCGTAGCTCCCTTAGGGCTCATTTCCGGACCAACCTTTATAGAAACTTTTTTTCATATTTTTGGATGTAGAATCACCTCTTAAATTTCGGTACGCGAGTTCTGGAACAGGCTGTATAAAACTTATAGAGAATTTCAAGAGCTACAAGTTTGCTTATAAAAACTTTTATCCTCCGATGAATAATTTGGCTAAAAAATCGAAAAAAAACAATTTCACCCCAAACATGGCAATTTTTGAATATTTATAACTCGGTTGTTATTAATATATTAAAAAAATTATCCCATAAAAAATTGTTAGAAATTTCCTCCTTAACAAAATTGGTTATATGCGTTTTTATCGTAAGATGCATGCACCCCTTACGCAAATCACCCGGTGAAAAACTAACAGGAGTGTTCTATCCGCTACCACCCTTTAAAATATCAGCCGGTGTAAATTTATTGCAATTTAACATAGGAATTTTATGGGAGGCATAGCGTAGTGGCTAGCGCGTATGCATAGCAAGTCTACTAGGAGTGAGTTCAATTCTCACTGGCGCCGATTTGCCTTTTTCAGTTAATTAATAATTGAAATTTGGCGAAGGCGATAAGTGAAACGGACACTCCCTAGAAACTGGTTCGAAAGTCAGTATAAGCCGGTGGTTCCCTCTACTACTAGCCCACACAAGTCCTGGACTTAGGGGATGCTTAATTAAGTAGAATAGTACGAGGTTAAACAAACATGTAAAATGTAAAATTTCTCATTATTTGACTGAACTATTTATTATTTACATTATATTTGAGTGCCCTAACTTTTGTAGAAATATTTTTGTAAACATACTTGCACCATGCAAGTTTCACGTTTATGAAACTCGGAAAATCTTTCAATTTTTATGAATAATTCTACCAAAAAATTTCAAATATACTTCAGATATAGTAAGAGCAAACTCAAGTTTTGCTACTTAAATATTTAAGCCCAACTTCGTGTGACCACGTTTGTGTATTTTCGAGTGCATTTCCTTTTCCCAATTTCATCTAGGATTTACACACAGAAAAAAACAAATCTTAAATTAAGTAAATAATATTTTCTTATTAATAGTTATAAAATATTTCGAAAAAGGTAACAGAATGACTAATAAACCATTAAATAAATAAATAAATATAACTACATTAACGAAGCTTTGAAGATCTTTTTATTTTAGTACCAAGATGATAATATTATTTTAATAAAAATAACAATTCACTGTTTCCTGTCCATTTAATTTTAATAACAGATAGATAATTTTTTTTATATAGGGTAGATACCCCAGTTATAGCCACCTTAAGAAAAAACAAAAAAGTTTTGGTTTTTCTGAAACTTACAATATATCTCTGCTATAAAATAAATGTTTAAACAATATAACTTCAGCTGATATGTTATAAAATAAAAAACAAACAAAATAATACCAATTCTCTAGTTTTAGCCACCCAAGCACCGATTTTAGCCATAAAAATTCGCCAGATATAGCCACCATTAAAAAAAAAACTAAAAAGATGTTAAAAATAAATTATTTATATTTTTGTAACAGTTTTAGAACATTTAAAATTTATAGTTTTTTAAAAATATATACTTCTTAATCAATATTTAAAATGATTTCGTTTTTTATTACATTTCTTCTTACATACATCATTTCTTGGATAATTATCCGATAATTATAAATATTTATTAATTTTATTTATTTTTTATTTATTTGTTAAGAGTCTTTTTGGGATCTGAACCAGCTGGTAGTTTATACCATATTCGACACTATAAGTTTTACAAAAATATTTATATGTATATGACAATTTCACATTGTGACATGTTTAGTTTTCAGCTTCAGTCTTGAATCATTTGAGTCATTTTGATGGCCCGTTCTCTACTATATTTTGTATAATACTCCTCCTTTTTTAATTTAAATGTATTATTGGCTAATATTTAAAGGTGGTTTTCGCTAAAATCTTTATTATTTGTACAGTGATTTTGACATATTAATATTTTTTGACATTGGCTATAACTGGTACTAGTTAGGTTTCAGTTTTAGCCAATTCTGTGGCTATAGCTAGAAAGAGAAGCATATTAGTGTCCCAGTTATCGCCATGCAAATTTAAGAATAAATTCTGCAAAATATGTATTAAAATATTATTAAAGTAACTGTTTAATGACTTACCTTTAACTTGATATAAATATTTTACGAATTTAATTTTACCTGAATTAGATATTTAAAATATTTTTTTTAGCGGTTTCTTAAGAAAATTCATAAGAAATTACATTTTTTTCAAAATCAAAATTTTAAATAGGCGCTGTATTCATTTCGCTACAGTTAAAACTTATTTAACATATTTGTTGTCCCAACTTTTATGATTCAAATCGGATTTAAACGATAATTTTGATCTAAAGTCTCCTATTTCTTAGCTATACCCAAAAAACTACTCTGACTGGCTAAAACCGGTGCAGTGGCTAAAATCGGTGATCCTACCCTATGTATATTTTTTTGGTTATTAACCGAAAAACTTGCAGTGTATATTTTTATAGACGCAATTCTTAAATTATTTGCCTTTTGGTTTGGACTTAGTACTACTAAGAGTGATGATTTCAACTTCGCCGAAAAGTTAAAATCTTTGACCATGTTTTTTCACATTTCTCGACGTTATAGACCTTTCGAATTCAGCAAAAAAAAGTCTGTCTGTCTGTAAACTCAATAACTCCATTTCTAAATAAGATATCGACAAGCTGTTTTTTGCATATTGTTTCTTATCGAATTTCGAAGAGCTGATTAGATTTTGGGGGTAAACGATTGGGGGTAAGGGGGTAAGAATGGAATAAAACACCTATTTTTAGCGTTTTTTGGTTATAATTAAGGCAATTATTATTGTATTTTATTAATTAAATGAAAAATAATTGGTCAAAAAATGTTATAATTTTTTTTCCTAAAATAGATTGTTTTCGAGATATTGGCGTTTAAAGCAGTAAAACGTTTTTTTAACATATCTCACTTATTTATAAACAGACATTAAATGTTTTTTTTTTTACTTCAAATGAAGGCTGTTTTTAAGCCCTATGTTATATACAGTTTTTGTGCTAGAATATAACGTTTTGAAGATACAGACTTTCAAACTTTAAGAAATTTGCAGGTGTATTAATGGTTGCCTATTCACGTGATCACACAACTTCCCTTTTCATAACGTTTCAAATTAGTGCCTAGTGCCGTTGTTTTGACAAGGTGCTTGCAACTGTTCATCTGGTTTAGTGGTAGAGAACAATATATGGCGCCATCTATAACCTCAGCATTAAATTGACGTCCCAGCGACGTACAATTTTGATGACGTCAAGATTTAACCAAAAACTGACGTCTTGTCGACGTCTTATATGCTACGTATGTATGACGTCACGAATATGACCTAAAACTGACGTCGATAGTACGTCGGGGACGTCATCTTGTGCTGATGATCCCAAAAAAGGATGAAATGGTACTATTCACTGTTTCCTGTCCATTTGATTTTAACGACAGATATGTAAGTTTCTTGATTTGAAGTTTTATTTATTCATTTAAATTAAGGTAATCTTTCTTTGTGTATATGTAGTATGACGACCCAAGCTCATTGGTGGCGGCTAACCACCTACAAACAAATTACTTTGAAGACACAGCAAGAAAGGATCCTGATGGTCACGATGTCCGTTTTGCGCCAAGTGCCTCTGGATGGTTATGAGTCTCGAGAGATAGCTAGGAATAAAATAGACTGGAACTTTTAGTATTTTGCAGTCTGGAAGGATAATATATATACAAAACGAGCCGTGAAGATATATAACGCTACGTATTCCATTATATATTATTCACAGTAAATGTTATATTGCATTTTGCCAAATAAAATTAATAAAAAAAATTAAAAAAATAATTTTTTTTTAAACAGATCATTTTTTCATAGTTAATATAACAAGACCGAGGGATTTTTTCGGCTAATTTTGTTGTTTGTATTTACGAAAGCTTTTTTGCTTAGCAACGCACGAGACACAGTGAATGCATTCGCTGGGTCGAGTGCTTGATAAGCAAAAAGGTTTTCGTAAGTACAAACAGCAAACTTAGACGAAAAAAACATGAGGTTGCGTTGTATTTGTTAAGAAAAATTCACAATTCAAATAAACAAAATTATAAACTTTAATTAAAAATGAAAATAACCACAAGAACAATTTTTAAAACGTTTCTTTATAATATATTATATTAAGCTAATTAAAAGTACAATTGTGAAACACACAATTTTCAAATTTTAGTCCTTGTTTTGTATTTGGTGCAATAATGCTTGAAGATGAACTAATGGTTGTTGTTGCCCTATCTTTTGCTAAATTCTTGTCTTGTACCAAAGGTGCTAAATTAGATTCTATATTAGATGAACGAACTTTATCTAATATGGTGGTATGATGTTCTTCATTTAGTTGTAAATATGGCTTTATAGATGAGGAACTTGAGTGGCCACTAATTTTTATTAATTCTTGCTCTTGTACTCCTTGCCTAACCATATTTGAAATGACTGTGGCGCGACTAGAATGATTTGTAATTTTTCTCTTTTTTGTGTCCAATCCAGCCTTTTTCGCAGATATTTTATTCCACTTAGAAAAAGTATTTTTTCCAACTGGGCTATTCTTGTACCATATTCCGGTTTCTTTCCAGTTAGGATTCGCAGTTAAAAAAAATCGATTAGTAATTATATTTTTATTCCGTTTTTCTACCAGTTTTTTATATAATCGAACAGGACATTTATCAGCATTCTGGGTATTTGGTGTAAGCCATTTATTGTCACTACATTTTTGATCTCCTCCTTGACAAGTTTTCGTAAATACCGGATTGTAAATAATTCTTCCAGATTTCTCACCGTTATTTTTCATTCCTTCTTGAAAATGCCCCAATAAACAATTTACACCTTCGCCGCCGCGCCAAGCTAATTCAACAGACGCGATGTGAAAAAATTTCATCTGGAGTCCACTAGGAGTATTTTCATCATTTGCGTTAATCATTAAATGGTACTCGTCCACCTCCAGAGCAGATGCACTTAATTTTCTTTTCGCTGGGTTTGATTGGAGTTGCTTTCTAATTGCGTTTTTAGCCATTCTAGCGTTCGAAAACTCTACATCTATAAAAGGATTAAAGCTTCTTTGGTATTCGGTAAAATATTTTTCCTGTAAAATTTTTGCCGTCGTATTCCATATTGTTTTTACGGAACACTCTTTGTATTCTTCCCCGTTAACTTTCCTCATATTTATAGCCCATATTTTTAATACTGATGCTATTTCATCGATTGTGGTTGTGCTGTCCAATAAATAACCTTTTTCCTCGCAAAATTCAGTAAACTGCTTCCATATGGAATTTTTCGTCCTCACAGTGTTAACCGGCACAGCTGATTTTAAAATTATTTCCACATTTTCTTCAGAAATACTAGCAAATCTATCGCCCATTTTTAAAAGTTTACTATGAAGACGCGCAAATGACTTATTCACAAACTAATTTGACAGTACTTTTCATGGGTGCTGTGATATTGTTCAAATATTATTTTCTTGGTTACCGGCAACTAAAATACATAGTAACGGAAAAAATCCTCAGTACCAGGGATTTTTTCGATTTAAAAATAGGTGATTCGCTGAAAAATGTACCCGATTCGTGACTGGATTGGTTGAATGACATAATAATAATGAAGTGTGAATTTTTCAATTAAAAAAATTCAAAATGTTTTAATTTTTTTTTAATATTCTTTCTGCGAAAACCGAAAAAAATTAAAGAAAAAAAATGAAATGATAGTTATTTTTTTAATTTTTTTAAAAGTTTAACTTCCTATAACTTTTTGGTTTTTGGGGGGATTTCTTTTAAAATTGGTAGAATTGATCCTTATAATGAAAGTATTTTTTCCTAAAAAAGTTACGTTAATGGGAATTTTCTTTCGACTTTTTTCAATTTTTTTAGAACTTTAACCTCCAATAACTTTTTCGTTTTTGGGGGGATTACTTTCAAAAACAACAGGAATCTTCCCTCATAGAACTTGATTTTTCCTAAAAATTTCAATTCGATTGGATTATTCGTTTTTGAGTTATCGTGTCTACTAAAATCGAGACATCAGACGGACAGACGGACAAAAAAACAAACATTTCTTATTTTTTTCATGAAACAAATTTATATCCAAGAATTTTTTCCTAGGACGATTATTGAAAATTTTTGAAAATTCGAAACTACTGTATAACATTATTCTAGCGCAGGCGCTGTGAATAAGGTAAATATGTTTATGTTCCACCGCACTTACTTTGTCTCAGAGTAAATTTAACAATCAGTTTTTATTATAATATACTATAGTGAGTTATACCCTAAGAAAACGGACAGTAAATATCCGTCAAACCTTAGACGATTTATTGTTTTTAACGTATATCTGATTTTTTATTTTGTCCAAAATTCAGTAAATTAAAAATTGAGAAAACAAAAATAAGGACTGAGTAATATGGGAGGATTGGTGTAGTGGTCTACCGCGTCTGTACATGGCAAGTCTACTAGCCAACTAGCGTGAGTTCGATTCTCACTGGCGCCGATTTGCCCTTTTCAGTTAATTAATAATTAAAATTTTGCGAAGGCGATAAGTGAAGCGGACACTCCCTAGAAACTGGTTCGAAAGTCAGTATAAGCCGGTGGTTCCCTCTACTACTAGCCCACACAAGTTCTGGACTTAGGGGATGCTTAATTAAGTAGAATAGTACGAGGTTAAACATGCAATAAAACAAAATAATATTATTGTTTGTTAGTCTCATTTTCCATTCAAGCCAGCAGCTAATAGGCTACTTAAAAAATTAGTAGAGGAAATGCGCCTAATTTCGGATGGTTTCCAAATTTCGGATAGTAGTGTTTTTAGGTTACTGTCTGCAAAGGTAAACAGAAACCTACTTTTATGTGAAGCCAAAAGTCAAACTAAATCCGTCCTGTAATATGATAACGGTAGATCTTCTCCCCTTTAAATGGCAGCACAAATCGTTTATATTGCAAATGGCAGTTTTGTGCTCAGTTGCATTATTATGCTTGTTTATTTTATAAATAATCGTTATAAAAGTTCGTGATTCTGTCTTCGGTAAGTTATGATGTTAGTTAAGTTGATCCACTATTCATAATTAAGCAATTTGAAAACGTAAACATTCTACAAATTTCTAATCTAAAAAGCAGAAAGTTGCCTAATTTCGGATAGACCATTTTTGTGCATTTGATTCCCAATTTCGGATATCCGCAAGGTAATTATTATTCAGGATAACCAACCATTAATTATTTTTTTTATAATGATACAACAAACTAAGAAACAATTTTGAAAAAACGAAAATTACCTAAGATACTAAGATATTCGAAATTGGGAATCTAAAATTATAGTTCCTATAGTATTTCGTAGAAAATCGCTTAATGATTAAATTACGTCTTAAATGTGAAGGAATAACAAGAAACATAAGCAATGGGATCCAGATCTACTCTTGAAAAAAATTTTTCGGATATGTCCGAAATTAGGAGCCCTTTTTCAAATGCACAAAAATGCGCTGATTTTTTTTAACAGTGTTTTTTGGAAAAAATAAACTGTAATAAAATTGCTTTTATAATAAATCATGGTTCGCTATAATAAGTTGTATCTGGTTATATAAAAAAAATATCAAAAAGTAATACCGAGTATTAAATATTGAATACATTGTAAATGGTATCCGAAATTAGGCGACTTTCCTCTATTTTCGTATTTTTTATCAATAAATGAGGATTGTGATAATAACACCACGCATTAGATATTCCCTCATATTTCCCTTAGTAGGCTAATTTAACTGAAATTTGTGTAAAGTGGTTTTCAGATCATACAGTGCGTGCATTAAGTCTGGAATCACCCGATTAACTTTTTAGTTACAAGTAAAACACAAAAACCCTCGGATAGGTCGATTTTTATTTTTAATTTTGCAAATTATGGTGTAATAAAAGTTATTAAAATTTGCACCCTCTTGCACCCTCACCCCCCAACTTTGTTTTTTTAAATAGCAACCTACCCCTTGTGACACTTCGTTGGAAAGGTAATTTAATAAGCTTTCCAACGGTGTATAATAAAGCCTAATTTGGTAAAGGGCTAATGATAAAATGCACAATTTAGTTTATTATAAAGACATGTAAAGTATAACTTTAGTTCACTATAAATGTTCAAATTGATGTCCTTCAGCTCTTTGACAGTGGACAGTAAAAAAACGGGATTAAAATCGATTAAATAGTAAACATAAAATTGGTCAATAAAAAGAAAAAAAATTGCATTTTTCAACAGGGTATAAAATATTACAATAAGTTTAAAACAACCTTATTTAGATTCTCAGGAAGGTGGAAAGTAGGAAATAGGGCAACAATTACCATATTATGCGTAATATTTCACACAAACAATGTTTAAATAAAACATGCGTTTTTTCATAGACCCTTTAACAAATTAGGCTTTATCATACACTGTTGGAAAGCTTATTAAATTATCTTTCCAATGATGTATCACAAGGGCTAGGTTGCTATTTGAAAAAAAAAGTTGGGGGGTGAGGGTGCAAGGGGGTGCCAATTTTGATTACTTTTTTTAGACTAAAATTTGCAGAATTAAAAATATAAATCGAACTGTCTGAGGATTTTTGTATTTTACTTGTAACTAAAAAGTTATTCGGGTAATTCCAGACTTAATGCATGCACTGTATAAATTAAAGGGGCGATTTTAAGACTAAAAAACTATGATTACGAATGTCTGGGTAAATCTAAAATTTTTATATTTTTCAAAACTTGTGTCAATTTTTTAATCAACGAGCCCCTAAAATAAATTTTAAACATTTTTAGTCCATTCTAGTGATCTAGTGATTCTCAAGGGACACCGAAACTTGCACTAGCTTAGCTGGCTCGTCGACCACCGATGATCTTTTTACGAGCTCGTCACGTCACGCCATGTTTCTCCGGATAATGGCTAAGCTTATAATAGCTTTTCCGGATGGACATGTCGTAAAAATGATATACCAGGGAAATATTTTATACCGGTATTTTTATTTATTTTATTATTACCAATTATAAACCTTAATTATTTTTGCTTTTTATGTCGTTCTATATCGAAAACAATTGGTTTTATTAAAAAAATATAGGTTGTAAATTTTGTATTATAAATTGCATATCGTGGTGTTAACCTCTTAACCGCGTATTTTCAAAAAAGAATCAATCTTCGATTCCTTGCACTAATCAACTCTGATAACTTACGCAAACTCCAATTAATTATTCCAATCTATATTATAAAATCAATAAGGTGTATCTCTGTCTGTCTGTCTATCCTTCCAGAAGTCTTTTCTTTGCCAAATAGCTGCAAATCTGAAACTTGGCACGCACGTCAGAAGCTGGGGTCTGTTGAGAAAAGTTTGAAACCCCAAAATTCTTTTTAAGATTAGTATGTATTAGGGAACGATCAAGTATTACGTAACGCAAATTGTACCAAAATTCATACACTTCATACCCCGGTTCCCGCGTTATTAAAGGCTGTAGAGATCTTATATTTTGGCTACCCCCCCTATCACACCCCTTGTTTGGGGAGGGTAGCCAAAACATGAAATCTCTAAAGCTTTTAATAACGCGAGAAATGGGGTATGAAATGTATGAATTTTGGTACAATTTGCGTTACGTAACACTTGAACGTTCCCTTACACGGGGGGATAGGGGGCTGGAACCATTATGAAAAAGTGTCCCAAAATTATGTGACGCAAAAGACTCCCAAAATTATGTGACGCAAAAGTGTCCCAAAATTATGTCACGCTTACGGTATTAAGAAAACCGTGTCTCGTAACTGGAGGCTTAAAACATATTAATGTTATCACGGTTTTGCTTTACTTGTACAGTAGAACGTATTTAACAATGATCCCAGCTGAGAGCTTAATTTAATTTTAAGGGAAGGACTGTGGAACAAAAAAAAAATAATAATAAATTCATTTACAAAAGGCGAAGGCACCACCATTAATATTTTTCTAAATTTGAACTTTTTGGGCTTAGCGGCTAGTAAGTTAATAAGTTACTTTGAACTGAAACAATAATAGTATATTAAAGTACTAGTACGTTTTTAGCGCACAAGTACTAGTGAGCTAAAAACGTGATATGAAACGAGTGCTTTTTTCTATTTTGCTCTAAAATTTTAGAATCTTACATTTAAATTTTATTTATTCATTTATTTATTGGTGAGTTTTTATACAAATGCATGGAGAGCCCCAAATAAGCTTTAAGCTTGTGCTGGGGGTCTCCACAAATTGATGCGTGATTTAGGGATTTTTGTTTCGGGTTGGCATTACAGTTTTCGCCATTTTTAAAATTCCAAGAACAAATGACATTTTGATATATTTTAGAGTCAGGTCTTCTCTTTTTCATTTCAAGTAACCAAACCACAATTTTAACACAATAAAAAATAACCTAAACACAAAATTTTGCAGAAAATTAAACTTTAAAGAGACGTTGACATTTGTACGAAAAACGTCAAGCGATAGGCTTTTGTGTGTTGCCAACCCAAAAGAAAAAAAAGTTCAGACCTCTTATGGGTCTATAAGAACACGCAAAATGCGTGTGATTATGAGCTTATAAGAGTCGCAAAATATAAAAATAGGTGTTTCTATAACTTATCAGTCATCATTAACAGATCTGATTAATCGAAAAAACCGAAAATAGAATTTTTGGAGATACGAGGTTGAGAAACATTTTAATTTTAACATATTTTAAATTTTAATTAGCAATTTTAATTTAAATGTAATTTAAATTTAGTAGAATATGCATAAGATAAAAATAAATACAAAAATAAAACTTGTAATATATACATGTACAGTAGGTTGGTCCTATATTGTTGATGTTTGTATATTTTTTCCAAATTGTCTAAAAATGAACTAATTTGAAGACCTAAAATTGAGGTCGATAGCTCTATCCAAAACCTACCGCATCAAGCCTAAAAAAGGTGACAAAAAATATTTTTAAATATGTAAAAGCTAAAAGGTACGTCCTAAGAATAAATGCAGGGAACAAAAAATGTTTAAAATAAATATATTTTTTAAATATGTTTTTAAAGAAAAAAAAATAATATTTAATATTATAAAAATTTTTAGTTCGTTTGGATTTTACACCCTTAAAAATATGTCTTAGGGCACATAATGCTGCTTCTTTTTTTGGACTCAATGCGTCTTAAAATTTGGTACCCATTAATTTAAAATATTTTAGAACAGGTAGGGGCGTCTCAAAAAATATATATTTTTAAGTGCGACGATAAGGTTGAGTAGGTAAATAATAGTATATTATTTTACTAAGAGGAAAAGTGAAGCTTTTTTACTAGCCTACTAGAATTTACGGACGGCGCGAAGTGGAGCCCGGAAACTACAGACAAGTAAAAAAAGCACTTTTCCTCTGAGTGAAATATACTATTTTTTCTTCAAGCATATTATATATTTTTTTTTTAAATAATAATTTTTGAATTTAATTTATTCAGTAATAAAGTATGTTTTTTTTTATTAAAATAGGTCAATAAAACCCTTTCGAAATAAACTTAAACCTTCCTTAGCTCATTTTAAATTTTTTTCGTGGGCTAAATCGTACACTTTTCGTGATTTCGATGGTAACTTGTCTGATGTAGTATTTGCAATTTCGGAGAGATTTGTAGGTGTATAAACCATATATTCTTCTTCAATCATTTTTAATCAATTTCACGCAAGGTTTTTGCACAGAATCTTGAGTCAACCACCTGTTCACATAATAAACAAACAGGTTTGAAGTATGGCTGTCATCAAAATCAATGAGTGCTGCAGCCAGTGGTGATTTTGATAACTAACTTTTTTTATGGCGTACAACAATGAACTCATTTTTTTACTGTAAAAAAATAGATCACTTCTAACTAGTGTGTTCAGTTATAAAATATGAACATTTTAGTAAGCTTGAAAAAAAAATGCTTTTTATTTTATTTTTAATTTTTATTTAAAAGTGAAGTAGGCAAAACTATTACTGAAATTTTATATGAAAAAATATAAAATAATATTAGGTTAGGTAAAAATATATTTTCCAGAATATGGCATATTTAACTTTAACATTAAATGCAATATCAATGTAATAATTTTTTGATGATCTTACGTTTAATATTTTTCTTTTATTGCTTTTAATATTAGCAGTTTTGCAGAATGCAGGAAAATGTTTTAGTGAAACCGTTTTACTTTAATCGTTTTGTATAAACTTTTATTAATATTTTATTAAAGAAATATTATTCTTTTTTTTAAGCTTAATGAAATATTCTTATTTTAGTTTTGAACACGCAATACTAAAAAGATTTTTATTTTACAGTGACTTACAGGCGCGAAATGTTAACATTTCCTCACAAGTAACGAAATAATTTAATATAAAAAAAGCACATAGATGGCAGGACCTTACTAGTAAGCAAGGCCATATGGGTAAACAAACAGAATTTTAGGTTAGCGTTAGATTCTTGCCTTTTAAATTCTGGTTTATAAACTGTGAAGTGTTTTTGTGCAACAACGTGGACAATATTCACTTGAAATATTCAGAATATTTAGCAATGTCATACGATTTTGGACACTGTACTGCCACGCCAAAATTGGCTTAAATAGCAAAATCCAACCAAGTTAAGATAAATAACACTTTTATTCAGAAAATCCTTAGCTGTTAAACTTTTAAATGCTATAAAAAAACTTGAAGCTGTCGAAATATATAAATATACTAAATATGTATTTAGTAATCAAGGTAAAATTAATTAGGCTGGAAGGAAAAAATAGTATCTTATTTGTTGTTGCCGTACTCGCTTCGCTCGTCTTTAAATCCAACAAAGTCGACAAGGAAACGGTTATATTAAATCCAATATATCCAATAATTTCAGTACTAATTTTAAATTTGTAGACCCTAGGAAACATGAATATACAGAGCGGTCCAAAGGTCACCCCCCCCCCCTCTTAACTTTTGAACCAGTTGAGATATCGACTTCAAATTTGGAACTTTTAAATAAGACAACTTAAACTATCTTTTAGCATATATTTAATACTTTCAGCTCTTAAAATGTGGGCTGGGGGGCATGGGGGCACATTTTTTTAATTGGAAAGGGGGGTCGTGTGATACATCATTTTAAAGCTTATAAAATTCTCTATTTAACTCCATATTTTTAAATAAAAAAAATGGGTTTAAAATGGGGTTGAAAATGGGTATTAATTTCAAAATTCCTCTAAAAAAAACAAATAATTTTTTAAAAATGCCTAATTTCATCATAAAAAAATGTTAATTATACTTTTAAACTAATTTTAGTTGACATAAATAAAAATTTATAAAAAAAACTTAAAAAATCAAATGTTTTGCACAAAAAATTGAAAAATCAAAACCTTAAAAAACATTTTTAAAAAATTTAAAAATGTTAGTTTAAATAAAGAATTTTATAAGCTTTAAAATGATGTATCACACGACCCCCCTTTCCATTTAAAAAAATGTCCCCCCATGCCCCCCTGCCCACATTTTAAGAGATGAAAATATCAAATATATGCTAAAAGATAGTTTAAGTTGTCTTATTTAAGAGTTCTAAATTTGAAGTCGATATCTCAACTCGTGAGGGTGACTTTTGGACCGCACTGTATATTAATGCTTAGGAAAAAAAACCACACGCGGTTTATGCTGGAATTTGAGCAAGGCATACTATAACACTATCTATGTATAATTAAAAAAAAACTATCGAATTTATAAAGGGATCATACCAAATTTTTCACATTTATATCCGTCCAGCCTTTAGGGACCCAGGTTTAACACCTTCATAAAAAAGAGGCAAAATAAAAACTAATTTTTACATTTCCTTCGGGAACATAAAATGAATAAAGTGTGCTATGAAAATGAGTTCCTGCTACGTTTCTTATTACATATTTATACTCTCATAGCCTACTTTTATAGTTGAATTTATCATATCTATCTCTATCTCATTTGCGCTACACTTTCCAGCCAACCAAATAAATACTGTATTTGTTTTTTATACAACAAATACAGTATTTATTTGGTTGGCCGGAAAGTGTAGCACTGAATGGTACGAACGAACATAGCTAATGTGAATCTGTAGAATAAGATAATTCTACTAAAATTTAGATGGCGCCAGTAATTTCTTTAATAAAAATAATATAGTTACACTTTTCGCCCGGCCAAGTAAATATTGTATTTGTTCAACAAAGAACATATACAGAATTTGTTTGGCTGGGTGGAAGTGGGAGTATATGTATGTCTTCTATCCTTTTTGGGTAGAACTTTTGTCCCTGTCTAATCTAACGGGAGAAATCGCCATTGTAATAGTCTAAGAGCAGGTGACCATTTTTATTTCATTATTGTCTCCCAGCTGTATTTTATATATGTCTTAAAGTACATTCAAATAATAAGATACATGCATCGTCAGGTCCTGGATCGGGTTCCTTTGGTTGCTAGAAGCCTTGAAAAGGTGGTTAAATGGGGTCCCCGAAAAATAAATTTTTAATTTAGCGAGTCAAACAAATTTTTTACATTTAGATTAGTCTATTTTCACAGTTTTACACAATTATTCACTAGGCTAAGAGCTAAAAAAAAGACATTAAAAACTTTATCTGACATATTTCAACCCTAAAAACTCTCTTTAATTTTCATTTAATCAAAATGTCATTTCATAAATTCTTATTTCTTTAAAAAATTAGGTATAAAATATTTTAAACGCACTTTTTAAAGACTCTTCTCGCCCCTTGGCGCCAGAATTATTGTGTATAACTGAGAAAATAGCTTAATCTGAATATATTAAATGAAATGTATATGACTCGGCAAGGTAAAAATAGATTTTTTGGTAGCTCATTGTCAAAGCTTTTGATAGTTTAATAGTTTAATAGTTTAATAGTTAGAGATGATGTACATAAGACACTTTTAGAGTGTGTATACAAGTCAAGAAGAAAATAAATATTTACAATTATAAATTTACATTTTAAAAATTTTACAATTATTTTTCATTTAAAATCAAAACATTACATGACATTACATGACAGTACATTTAAAAGTTATCATTTAAAAATTCAGCAGCGGTATAATATGCCTTTCCCAGCAGAAGGTTTCTTATTTTGTTTTTAAAAACACATGTGCTTGTATATTTGTAGCTGTCTGGCAGCTTATTATAAAATTTTATGCCTATAAATGAAACTGACTTTTCATATTTGGTGGTTCTATGGAGGGGTATGCGTAGGGTGTCGCGGCCACGTGTAGAGTACCCGTGAAAGTCAGAAGATTTATCATATAAATGAATATTTTCTTTTATTAACACCAGACACCTATAAATATACAAGCATGGCATTGTCATAATTTTTTTATCTATAAATGTTTCTTTGCAAGATTCCTTGAAATTAAGATTATATATTTTCCTTATTATGCGCTTTTGGGCGATAAATACCCTATCCCAGTTTACCGCATTGCCCCACAGGACAATGTTGTAACTAAGATGACTGTAGGCTAGACAGTAGTAGACATTTAAGATTCCATCTAGTGGTAATACAGATTTTAACCTCGAGATAGCATAGTATGCCTTATTAATTTTTTTGCAGACAGAGTCTATATGATTCTTCCATTGCAAGCCACTGTCCAGGTAAATTCCTAGAAATTTGACATATTGCACCGGCAGTATTGTTTTTCCATGAATTTCTACCTGAAGAGTGGTTGGATTCAAATTCTTATTAAAAAATAGGCATTCAGTCTTCTCAAGGTTAACGATGAGGTTATTCTTATTACACCAGTTTAGGAATGAATTTATTATATGGGTAATCTTATCTTTTAGGTCCTCAGGGGTTAGTGCTGATATGGCAAATGATGTATCATCAGCAAACATTGCGATGATTTCAGCGATGACATTTTCAGGCATGTCGTTCACAAAAAGCAAAAATATGAGAGGCCCTAACACGGACCCCTGAGGTACACCTAGCTCCATATTAAAAAGTTTTGAAACAGCCTCGCCGATCCTAGAACCGCTTCTAGAACCCAAAGGAACCGGATTTGGAGTCTAGCAAATAGCTTAATCCGAATGTACTTTAAGACATATATAAAATATAGTCGGGAGCAAATAATTAAATAAAAATGGTCACCACTACAAATACAAGTTTATGTATCTAATGCATTATTCCAAAATGCGTGTGATTATGAGCTTATTAGGCAACACAAACACGATGCTTTTTTGGGGGTTTGTTTCAAAATTCCTTTACCATTTAATAGTACCGTCCATTTATATGATTTTCAGCGAAAATTAAAAAAATCTACGGAGCGCTTCGTTTTCATTCACAGTAAATGGGTAAAGTTTTTTGGAAAAATGCAATATAACAAATACTGTGAATAGTATATAATGGAATGCGTAGCATTTAATCTGTTCACGGCTTGTTTTACTCTTCGCAGCTCGTTTCGCATTTATTTTTTTAAATAAAAAAACGAAGCGCTCGGTAGATTTTTTTAATTTTCGCTGAAAATCATATAAATGGACTATCGAATGGAAAGGAATTTCAGGGTTTCGGAACAAACAAAAAATACCCCCAAAAAAGCACCGTGCCAATAGGAAAATTTCGATTCGAATTTTATTCATTTTTTTATTTTAATATTTTAATAAAATAGAATAAAATCATATTGATGTATTTATTAATTTATATCTAAAATTGCATTAAATTTTATTTATTTGAACCGTAAACGGTCATAAATTTATTCAACATTAAAAGTACATTTTCCATCGATATTATACCAATAACTCATATAAAATATCATATACATATAAGGGTAATTTAAATATTTTTAGTTTTATTTTTCAGTTTTAACAAAAAAAATCTGCACTATAATTAGGCTTTTAAATAAATGTTTGCTTTTACCCTCGTACTTTCTACTTAATTAAGCATCCCCTAAGTCCAGGACTTGTGTGGGCTAGTAGTAGAGGGAACCACCGGCTTTAATTGACTTTCGAACCAATATATCTAGTAGTACGCCTTCGCCAAATTTCAATTATTAATTAACTGAAAAAGGCAATCGGCGCCAGTGAGGTTTGAACTCACGATCATTGGCTCAGTGTCAATGCTATATCGATGCCTTAGACCGCTGAGCTAATTCTCTCAAATGGTATACGTATATACGTATACGTATACTATCAAAATGGGATTAAAGTTACCCTAGTAGAAATTTAACGTTAGAATAACGTTTTTCTAATGTTAGGAAACTGTATAAAAGTACGTTATAAAATATGTGCGAATGTCCCGCTTTTTAAAGTTAAATTCAAACGTTAGTTACAAACGTTAATCTAACGTTAGATTTTTAAGTTAGATACGTTATAAGTACTTCTAACTTTCGGAGGGGGCGTGGTCAACTAGGAAATTTATACCTGCATTATAAAATGGCAGTTGAAGACAAATTTATTCATACAAATAAATCTGAATATATTTTAACAATCATAATATTTTTAAACATAATTTCGTTACATTTATTTATAAAATAGCCATCTTTTTAGGTGGCCCTAAATATTTTTTTGTGTAATATCCTATTATACTTCGATAAATACGTTTACCTCTCAGAAAAACTTTATATTTAGTTAGTTAATATTTATTTATACATTCAGAATCTTAAAATATTTTTTCAAAGTACAGCGTTGCCAGACTTGCTATAATTTTGACTTTTGGGGGATATTTTTTTAAACTTTATAGAAATAATAAATAATTATCAAACCTAGGCAAATAGCTGTCTGAAATGAGTATTTTTTACTATAGCTTACGTATTAATAATGAAAATTTAAAAAATATTTAAAGTTAAAATAAGGTTATAAAAAGGTTAGAATTTAGTTAGTTTTAGTTAGATTTATGTATTTTATAACGTTTTTGTCAAACGTTAGTTTTTAAGGTTGGATTTATATATTTTATAACGTTTTTGTCAAACGTTAGTTTTTAAGGTTAGATGACTCTGTAGTTATTATAAATAATAATAATAATAATTTATATATTTTATAACGTTTTTGTATAACGTTTGAGACATAAAAATGTCACTAATCTAATGTTATGTTAAGTTAGATTTATGTAATTTTCTACCAGGGTAGAGAGTAAAATTAAGATTAAATTATAAAATTTATTATGATTTTTTTTAAACAAAAAATTTACTCAAACGGATTTGATTTCAGCAAAAAAAATATATTCTTAAATCTTTTTAAACTAGTGTAATTATTATAAGATTAAATTAATTTGTAAAAAATACACGAGGATTAGAAGTTCAGATATGATTAAAACTAAGGCAAAGGCATAATTGAAAAATGTCAAAATTTAATTTCGTTTACAGTTAAAAATTTAAAGTTTTATTCAGCAACTTTATTCAAATGATAAAATTTTATAATCCATTTAAAGGATAGTTTTGAAATAGAGTGAGGAAAAATCCTTTTACTAGACTTAAATGTAAACGTTGATACACATCTGCATAAAAAATCTAATATAGGTATCGATATAAACTTTTAAAAGCATAATAATACTTGGTATAAATATATTTTTTCACTACTAGCTATAGAACATACCATTATTTATCATGTTTTCTGACTGTGAAATAAATTTTCTTCACCTATAGAAATAATAATTTTTTCTCTCCTAGTAGGAGTAACTTTTATAAACAATTGATTTCTGTCACTTTAGATGTTTCAATTCTTTGTAAAATTTTTACTAATTAAACCCAATAAATTGCTTTAAATAACTTTTTATTTATTAAATATAATTAATTATAATTATTACCAATTAATTCAATCAATAATTAGCTAAATATTATGAAAAAAAAATTAAAAAAACTAAATTTTTAAACGTCAGTTCAAAGTATTTATTTGAGCAAATGTCATTGATCAAGACTACTTGATTTTTATTAAAATTTCATGAAATATAATTTCTGTTAATAATTTATTTTATTATTTGAATAAAAATAGTTAAATAATGCTAGTAGTGAAAAAACTAATATATAAACTACGGTAGAGAAGACTATTATAGCCTCCCACTCTTAAATCCCTTGCTGCTACGCAGCTCGGGATTTAACACGCTCGGCTGTAAAAAATGTCTTCTCTACCTTGGTATATAATTACTATTAACTAATTAAAAAAAAAACAATAATTTGTTTCAAGTTCAATTAGAGCTTGTTTCCAAGAAATTAGATATGTACTATTTTTCATAATTTTATAGTTTTTTAAATAATATCTACTTGAAAAAATAATAAATACTCTTTACTTGTAAAACTTTTATTATTATCAAACCAAGCATATTTACATATTTAACTTCAATCAAGCAAAACATTTAATTAACATGCTTTCGGTCTTGCTTGTTTTTGAAGTATGCTCAAAAATGTTAAATTCCTCATTACGAAAATACTTGAAAAAGGTTAAATATTAAATTCAAAATTTGATTATTTGATTCATCCTAATTTACATTTTATATTAAAATTTTAAAAGGACGTCGAATTTAAATGTTTTATCTGAATAATAAAAAACATCGCACAATGCAAAACGTTTACGTCATTTTTAATGTTATTTTGTAACGTGAGTTTTTATCTATTTGGTTTTCGAATAGCAGAACGGTTCCCTCTGGAGTAATTTTATAGTTTTGAATAGATAGAAACAAAATATGGACATATACAGGGTGAGTTTTATTTATGGCCACCCCAAAAATTACGAGCAATCTTCATTTGATAAAAACGAAACTTGGGTGAGTTATATAATTTTACATTGGCTATAAAATGGCGGATTTAATATTTTTGTCTCACTTCCGGTTTCGCCGGAAGTGGCATAAGTATGTTTTTTTAATAGAACACCCTGTATTTTTTTACATTTTTGAATTCAGCCAAAAATTCTATATATAAAAATTTATACAAAAAAAAGAGTTAGAAGTAATTCAGCGCAAAATTCTTAATTTTTTTTCTTTAAAAAACATATAGTTTAT
The DNA here is from genome assembly GCA_958510825.1 of Brachypterus glaber. NCBI lineage: Eukaryota > Metazoa > Arthropoda > Insecta > Coleoptera > Kateretidae > Brachypterus > Brachypterus glaber. Next base: position 47,105,555 of record OY294047.1, on the reverse strand, counting down.
CCACCACAAGGTAGTGATCAAATATCGTTATTAAATAAGTTTTATATGCTTACATTAGATATCCGCAGAAAAAATATATCCCTTACATTTTTATTTAAACTTCTTCATAATGATATTGACTGAGATTCTTACTTGGCAGAATTCCGTATTATATTCTAAGTGGTAGCAGACAACAAGAAACGTTCTACACAACTTTTTATTGTTGAAATCTCCAACATACAGAGCGGTCCAAAAGTCACCCCCCCCCTCTTAACTTTTGAACCAGTTGAGATATCGACTTCAAATTCGGAACTTTTAAATAAGACAACTTAAACTATTTTTTAGCATATATTTAATACTTTCAGCTCTTAAAATGTGGGCAGGGCAAGGGGGCACATTTTTTTAAATGGAAAGGGGGGTCGTGTAATACATCACTTTAAAGCTTATAAAATTCTCCATTTAACTCCATATTTTTAAAAAAAAAAAAATTGGGTTTAAAATGGGGTTGAAAATGTGTATTAATGTCAAAATTCCTCTAAAAAAAAACAAATAATTTATAAAAAATGCCTAATTTCATCATAAAAAAATGTAAATTATACTTTTAAACTTATTTTAGTTGACAAAAATAAAAATTTATAAAAAAAACTTAAAAAATCGATTGTTTTAGCACAAAAAATTGAAAATCAAAACCTTAAAAAACATTTTTAAAAAATTTAAAAATATTAGTTTAAATAGAGAATTTTATAAGCTTTAAAATGATGTATCACACGACCCCCCTTTCCATTAAAAAAAATGTCCCCCCATGCCCCCCTGCCCACATTTTAAGAGCTGAAAATATCAAATATATGCTAAAAGATAGTTTGAGTTGTCTTATTTAAGAGTTCTAAATTTGAAGTCGATATATCAACTCGTTCAAAAGTTAAGAGGGGGGGTGACTTTTGGACCGCACTGTATGTAATGTGTTAGAATTTTGATTCTTTGAATAATGAAGAGTTTGATATAAATTTCTATAAACTTAAACAAATTCTTCGTAAACATAATCCTTTGCAACAATTAATATTCTAGTTGGTATATAATATTTTATATATTAATTTAATACATAAATGTTTTTATCCACGGCCGTGGTTAATAGGTCTATTAATCACGGGTCTGTAAAAATAAACCGTTTAAACTTCAAAACAGCCGTGGATAAAGTATAGTATTCTACTCGTGTGTAATAGCTATTAATCACTCGGGTGATTAGACCACTCGCTTATCAGCTCGTGTCTCAAAATTCACCCTCATTGAATAGCAAATATTATACACTCATTGAATAATATACTATACTTATTTATTTGATCTATTATTAGAATGTCATGTTATTGGTGTAAACTGTTGGATAATAGGTTATTATAACTCGTTTTAAGCACCCAAAAATACTTCAGAAAAATATATTCCGCTTAAGAGTCGTTGGCGTTTTTTTTTGTAGGACGGTGTAGTAACCACAAAATCACGATTTAACTCTTGATCGCTTTGAACAAGGATCCTTCGAAGGATAAAATTTTGAATACTCTTCTACTTCTTCTTCTAAATTTTATCTACAAAGAGTAGCAAACCATATAAAAGTTAATTAATTTAAATCATAACAAAACAAAGCGAGAGCGCATCTGTTTTAAAATTATTTTAGCCCTATAGGGTATATATACACTAACAAATGTATTCCAGATACCTGTATTTCTGTTTAAATAATATTTATTTTTCCAATAGTATAATATTAATTCTATACGAATAAATTGCATTATATTTCATTTTAAAATAATAAAAATCACTTTTCAATGATATATGCCATGGAAGGTGTTATATATTAGTATACACAGAGAAGACTAAATGAAAATAAAATGTATTATTATAATTTTGTGTAATTTTAATTAATTTACAGCGGTTTACATAATATTACCAGTCTTTTACATTATTTTAAAATAAATTTATTTGAACACATTTATACAAGTTCATGAATTAAGCATAGACAAGTATAGTAAAACTAATGGATTTTATATTATTTAAATTATTTTTTTACCGTGTATTGCGCCTTCGCCAAAATTGCAAATAAATTGATTACATTTTGGTAAAGGCAAGGTTTAGCAGCTTTTTGCTTTAAAGATATAGTATCTCTAGATTATACGGGTTCTTGAAACGAATTACCCTTAAGTCATTTTCTGGATCTTTCTTTATTGATGTATTACTAAAAAGCAAATTCTAAATGAACGTTATGCATAACACAATCCAGATACGATATGGTTTTTAAATAAAATTTAGTCCAGAAATATATATTTATTTAGGTATGATTAAAATAAATAACATTCGGTGTCACAATATATTGCAGTAACTATTATAATATATTATATTTTAAAAATAAATATTTTACCAATATTTTGCTTAACACTTTAAGCTTTAATATTTCTTATTTTCCCTATATTTTTTTTAGTACCTATTTATAATTAATGATTATTAATAAATAATAATTAATAATAATAAATTAATAATTAATAATAGTTAATAATAATAATAAACTTATTAATAATAATAATTAATAATAATAAATTAAATAGTAATTAACAGTAGTCGGCGAATTTCCAGTACTCGGATAGGCGCCACGTCGACTCTAGCGTTGAGGCGAGGTTTTAAATATTTACATTTTTATTTCTTTTTATCTTGATTTTTTTTTAATTATGCCATTTAAATGAGTAAGGTGGGAAAAAAGTTATCGACAAATAAAAATTAAAAACTTTTATTCTTAAAAGATAAAAGATAAAAATCGAATGTCTGTTTTTTCTTTAAAAAACACCGATATATATATATATATATATATATATATATATATATATATACATATGTATAGTTAATATGTATAGTTAATATTGTTGTGGGTAACAAATTAGTCGTCAAATGTTTGATTTATAAAAATTATTCCGTAAGCCTATGTTTCTGTGTTTATTTTCAACGTTGATGAGTCCTAACTGAGTTTACGCTGAATACTGGCAATTAAGTGCTAAGTTATTATAATATTTTTTACGGTAACTTTTTCTGGTGTAAGTGTTACTTCAGGTCATGTACCAACAAGGATCCTCTTTGCTAATGACTTACGGATTTAAGGTTTGAATTTAATTCTTGAGTGAGCCGCTAACAACAATTACCTTTTTAGCTGCAGGTGGTCCTTGCAAGGACTTGGCTTTGAAGTCAAAAAGGACACTTGATGTTAAGTATTTGATCCTTTAGCAATTTAGAATTTTATTCTATACATACAAAAAAGAAATAAAGAAGAAATTCTTAGTTTAAAATATACACTAGAAAATATAGCATTACCTACTTTTTTAAATATTTAATCCATTATAAAGTCAATAAACCAAATAAGAAATAGATGAAACGTTGCAAGCACCCTGTCAAAACTTCGGCACTATTGGGACAACTAATAACATGCTATTAGAACAGGGTAGCATAACATAATTACAATTTTACTACTACTCCTCACTGCACAAACTAACTTGTATAATATTTATATTAAACTTTAGCTTTTCTTGAACATAATTAAAATTAATAATAAAAATATGTTTTTACTTGGATGCAAGTTGAACTTATTAATTACAATTTTTGATTGATTTAAAAAAAAATGAATGGCAGCTTAAAATTTGTACACTAGAGCCATCTAGTTTGCAAATTTCAAACTAGGTGTTTTGTTTGATTTTAAATTCTGTATCTTTAAAACATGATATTCTAGCAAAAAACTGTATATAACATTTTTTATAGCTTAAAAAGAGCTTTTATTTAAAATATAATTTTTTGAAATCGAGATATATGTGAGATATGCTAAAAAAACCTTTTACTGCTTTAAACGCCAATATCTCGAAAACTATGCGTTTTAGGGAAACGTTGTTTATAACATTTTTTAACAAATTTAAAATTATTTTTTATATAAGTGCTAAATTAACCAAATACAATAATAATTGCCTTAAATATAAACAAAAAACGCTAAAAATAGGAGATTTACCCTATTTTTACCCCCTTACCCCCAATCGTTTACCCCCAAAATCTAATCAGCTCTTCGGAATACGATAAGAAACAATATGAAAAAAACCGCAAGTCGATATCTCATGTAGAAATGGAGTTAGAGAGTTTACACCCAGACAGACGGCACTCTTAGTAGCACTAAGTGCCGATGTAAAATCTTTGCAAGTTGAATTTATTGTATTTTAAACATAAATATAGCTAAAATTATTTCGACTTTTTTTAAGAATCACACATTTTCAAAAATTTACCTATGTTGTTGTATTTTTTTAAAAAGTTTTAGGGTTAGCAATTTTTTTCACTGTCAAAAAAGTCCAAACGAAAAAAAATTGTCTGGTTAAAAGTAATTGACATTTTATTTTTTGTGGGCTGGTGTAATTATGTCTTTCGCTTAATTGTATTGTCATCGAAGATACGTTATTCTGCCAAATTTCATGGATCTAAGAATAATAAAAGTGGGTGGAAAATGTGATACGAGATTTGACACCTTTTTACAAGAAAATAAACTAAAAAGCATTTAATAACAACAGAATATTAAAACTTTTCATCCATCATAAAGCAAAGGTTGAGAATAGAGCCGCAGGTCCTTTTTCATCTGCAAAAACCCACTTTTGCTGGTTTAAAGTTGTGTATCCGGAACTCGGGTATCGTATTTTAAGGCCGGTGCACCGAATAATGATTAATTGCCTAAAGTTTAAACTAAGTTTCAGCGGTTATTGTGTTTTAGTATTTCATTTTTATAATTCTGGAAATAAATAATAATAATTTATAAATATCCAAATTAATCTTAAAAATCATTATTCCATAAAACTACACACAAAAAAGTTTGGGGCAAAAAGTGATCACGCCCTCGCCCCATTTTGTAAGCCCCTGGTTAAATTTACCAAAATTATATGATTGAATTTGTCAATGCTAAAGCATGTCTAAAATTTTGTTGCTGTAGTTCCTAGGATTCCAGGATGTAAAATCACCCCTTAAATTTATTATCTCTATTTTTTAAATATCTTGTATACAAACATTGCTCATTTTGTACGTCGTATCGTCATAAAGCTGCTATTTTAGGTAAACTAAACAATTTGTTCCATTCAAAATACATTTTAATATATTGCCAAAACCTATAGCCATTCATATATCTTTGTTCAAATAAATCATTTGTACGCCCAGTAGTAAGAGTCCCATGTTGAGGGAATGATCGAAAAGTACTCCAACATATTTTTATCGTAGAAAATAGCCAATGCGGCGTTTTTTGTAAAAAAGTATCGGTAAGAAACTCTAGAAATAGCTACAGATGGGCTAAAAAATTTGTCCGATTGTCCATTGGTTCTACATAGAAATCCAAATTATGAAAATGTTAAAAACAAATTTATTTTAGGAGTAATATGAAGCCCCTAGGAAAAACAATTTTTAAAGAAAATTCCCTCAGTGTGAAAATTTACAATAAATTTACGAACACACAGAAAATAGTTATTTATGGGACCAGTGGGTAAAGTAAGATATTGTCTACGAGAGAACGTTTGCACGACGGCCGTAGGCCGAGTGGGTCAATATTCTTGAGTTGAAAATATCTAAAAACCCACGTGTGCAATACAAAATGTTATCCAATACATTAGTAATCATAAGAAAATGCGATTTTTAATAATGCTTTTTTAAAGTCCAAACACACAATGTTTTATTTCATTATGGCCGCTGAAACGGTAGGCGGCCACGATACAGACAAAAAAAAAACAATTGCAAGTTTGACAGTTTAAAATCAAGATTTATTCTACCGCGTGGCATCGTATTTTAAATTAAAATTGTACTTTAAAGATGAAAATAGTGTTTTTGTCCCTGAAGAAAAGAATGTGGCTACTTTAAATACTATACCACGAACGCGAGTATAAAATTTTTGATAATTATCAAAAATTATAATTGAAGAAATTTAAATTTTGAGGTTATGTAGGTTTATGGCTTTAAACATTTTAACATTATTACTGTTTGGCTCGTAAGATCAATTAAATGAGATCCCGGGATAAACGCACACACCCCAATCCCTAAAATGTATTTTATTACGCCAAACCAGGTCGAAACAACACCTAAAACCAAATTTTTAGGCATTACTTTAGATGAAAATCTTAATTGGCACATACATAAACGACTTGAGCAGGAAACTGAACGCTGCACTCTATTCCCTCCGAATACTTAAACCATATGTAAACCTTGACACTCTTAAAGTAGTCTACTCGTCAAATTTTCAGCCAATTTTAAAGTATGGTGTACTTTTTTGGGGACAATGTACAAATATTAAAGAAATTTTTGCAATACAAAAACGCACAATTAGAGTTATTTTTGGTTTAAAATTTAGTGAGTCATGCAGAGGACATTTTAAAAGAAATAACATCTTAACGCAGGCCTTTATTTGTATGAACTTATAATGTTTATTTTTAAAAATAACCATTTATTTCAAAATAGGAGATGTGTAAGTGGGCGAAGTCAAAACTACAATTTACCTCATCACAGACTAATTCAATTTGAGAAAGGCTGCTTTTATTCATGAATATCGGTCTTCAATAGGTTACCGGATAGGATTAAGTTAACAAGAAACTTGGTTAGGTATAAAAGGCTTGTTTTTGATCACCTGGTACAAATGGAACCTTATTCAATGGCTGAGTTTATGTTGTAAGCTTAATTATATTTATTTTATTTATTTTATTTGTGTAAAATTAGCTTGTAAGTTTAGAGGAAAGTCGCCTAATTTCGGATACCATTTACAATGTATTCAATATTTAATACTCGGTATTACTTTTTGATATTTTTTTTATATAACCAGATACAACTTATTATAGCGAACCATGATTTATTATAAAAGCAATTTTATTACAGTTTATTTTTTCCAAAAAACACGGTTAAAAAAAAATCAGCGCATTTTTGTGAATTTGAAAAAGGGCTCCTTATTTCGGACATATCCGAAAAAATTTTTTCAAGAGTAGATCTGGATCCCATTGCTTATGTTTCTTGTTATTCCTTCACATTTAAGACGTAATTTAATCATTAAGCGATTTTCTACGAAATACTATAGGAACTATAATTTTAGATTCCCAATTTCGAATATCTTAGTATCTTAGGTAATTTTCGTTTTTTCAAAATTGTTTATTTTAGTTTGTTGTATCATTATAAAAAAAATAATTAATGGTTGGTTATCCTGAATAATAATTACCTTGCGGATATCCGAAATTGGGAATCAAATGCACAAAAATGGTCTATCCGAAATTAGGCAACTTTCTGCTTTTTAGATTAGAAATTTGTAGAATGTTTACGTTTTCAAATTGCTTAATTATGAATAGTGGATCAACTTAACTAACATCATAACTTACCCAAGACAGAATCACGAACTTTTATAACGATTATTTATAAAATAAACAAGCATAATAATGCAACTGAGCACAAAACTGCCATTTGCAATATAAACGATTTGTGCTGCCATTTAAAGGGGAGAAGCTCTACCGTTATCATATTACAGGACGGATTTAGTTTGACTTTTGGCTTCACATAAAAGTAGGTTTCTGTTTACCTTTGCAGACAGTATCTTAAATACACTACTATCCGAAATTTGGAAACCATCCGAAATTAGGCGCATTTCCTCTACTTATATATTTATGACAAATTTCATGTTCAAAATTGTTTATTCATGTATGTCCACGGTGGAATATTCCGTTTTAATTTGTGAAATAAAGATTATTATTATTATTATTATTATTATTATTATTATTTTGTGAAAAAACTGCCTTTTCTAAAAGAGTGGGGTAAAAATAATACCTCATGTTGCTAGGGTAGACGTGAGACAATTTATAAACAATAAATAAAATTTCAATTTATAAACAATAAATAAAATGTAAATTGACGACTGTAATTTAAGTCTTTATATTGATGTATTGGATAATAGTTATTTATGGTACTAGTGGGTAAAGTAAGATATTGCCCATGAGTGCCATACAAGGTTTTATCCAATAAATAGCTTAGGAATTCATATTTTTATTAAAAATTTTAATGACATTTACAAGAAAATAATTTGACAAGTGAAAGTTGAGTGGGTAAAATAAATAATTATCCACTCAATAAAGTAAAAGCCACGCGGGGGTTATTATTGAGTTTATCTATTTAAAATAAAGCTGATAATTGTCTTATTATCTGTATGTATTGGATAAAATAATTTTATATAAAGTATTTTTGATACTTGTATTGGATACTTGTTTCAAGTATAAATAAATATTTAAAGTTAAATTAGTACTTGTTTTCAAGAAATTAGTACTTATATGAACGTTTGAGCCACTTGACAAGAATTTTACCTACTTTGGTCAACAATAATTTTTCTGTATGTTGTTGTTGTATGAGAAGTTTTTGGAAGGTATTTCTACTAGGAATAAGGCATTAAGATATCATTATTAATGATTCATTTTAAAAACGTATAGGCGTTATATTGCCTAAACTATAACTGACAAAATGTGACCTTTTTTGCTGGCAGTACCCATATTGGTTTTGACGTGGTCGAAATAGTCCAAAAAGAATATCTGCAATACAATACAATAATGTTAATAACTTCCAAATGCATTGAAGATTTACACATTGATTGCAACGATAATTGCCTAATATCAGGGGAAATTATTTATATGCAAATTATCTTGATTAACGTTTGTAATAAACACTTTTGGAAAATTAACAATTATGAATTTAAATGATAAAGGGGCACTATATGACAAAATTTAAATTCTAAAGGGTAGGAAAATATCGTTAATTCACAGAAAAATAGTAGTTTCCGGACTCTGCTTCGCGTCGTAAATTCTACAGACTAATAAAAAAGCTTCACTTTTCCTCTTAGTAAAACATACTATTTTTTCTTCAAGCATCCTATATTTTTTTTTAAATATTAATTTTTGAGTTTAATTTATTCAGTAATAAAGTATGTTTTTTTTATTAAAATAGGCCAATAAAACCCTTTCGAAATAAACTTAAACCTTCTTTAGCTTATTTTAATTTTTTTTCGTAGGCTGAATCGTACACTTTTCGCGATTTCGATGGTAACTTGTCTAATGTAGCATTTGCGATTTCGGAGAGATTTGTAGGTGTATAAACCATATATTCTTATTCAATCATTTTTAATCAATTCCACACAAGGTTTTTGCACAGAATCTCGAGTCAACCACCTGTTTACATAATAAACAAACAATATTGAAGTATGGCTGTCATGAAAGTCAAAGAGTGCTGCCGCCAGTGGTGGTTTTGCTAACTCACTTTTTTTTACGGCGTACAACAATGAACTCATTTTTTTGCTGTAAAAAAATAGATCACTTTTAACTAGTGTGTTCAGTTATAAAATATGAACATTTTAGTACGCTTGAAGAAAAAAGCATTTCTTGAACAAAGGACACGTGTCTTTCTATATGTTTAAAGCCATATTCTCTTGTTTCAAGGCTAGCATTTCTTTGAACCAAATTCAATGTCCTTGAATGAAGAGCATAAGTTTTTGAATGAAGATACGCGCTATTCATTAAGGACATTGACTTTGGTTCACCGAAACAAGAAAATATGGCTTTGAACATATCGACAGACACGTGTCCTTGGTTTATTAAGGAATCCTTTTTTCTTTGTTTTAGTTTAACGATTTAAACGTTTAAACATTTAATTAATGATAATAATATGATATTAAATAAAAAAGATGACAATTATTGTCTTTTTTTTTATTTGATGAAATATCTTCATTTTGGCCTAACAATAGATAACCAATAAAATATCTGCAAGTTTTATTTGACCCATAATTGTTAATAATACCATTTAAAAAGGTTAGGTAACAAAAATAATTTAAAAATGAACATAACTATTGAAAAAAGTCAAAACCTTTTTATAAAGGAAGATATGGTGGATTAAATTTGCTCAAAAATATTTGCATTTATGAAGCAAAACATTGTAAATCAGTGTAATAAATTAGATCATGTTGGAAAAATAGAGCACATCTGTCTACAAATACAAGAAAACTAATATAATTTTGAAAAGACTAACAAGATTAATATAAAACAAATATCTCGTAAAGAGAACTAAAGATAATTGATCTTTGGGCTATTGGTTTAGATACTTTAATCTTGTAAAAATCCCTTTATTTGTACAAGGAAATATTTTATATTCAGTATTTATCGTTTGAGGTCTCTGCATTTAAAACTCGCTATTTGAAATGCTGTTGTTTATTTATAGGGTTGTTGGAAGTACTTACCTCATACCGTTTGTTTTGTGGATTTAAGTCACTGACTGTCTGTCTGCCATCTCTGTTTTTTTTAGAATATGTTTCAGGAATATCTCCCAAATATTTTAGGGGTCGTCCATAAAATACGTCACGCAAATTGACCAAAATTCATACACTTCATACCCCGTTTCTCGTGTTATTAAAGGATGAAGAGATTTCATATTTTGGCTACCCCCCTTATTAGGGGGTAGCCAGTTACAAGTTAGAGAAAAAAAAAATGCTCAGCCAGGTTAATTTTTATTTTGTACTTCGAAAATTTTGGTTTATACCAATTGTTATTACATTTTTCACCCCCCTTGCACCCACCCATTCCAATTTTTTTTTCAAATAGCCACCCATTTTTTTATAAGCCCTTTGTCAAATAATGCTTTAATATGCACCATTAGAAAGCGAATTAAATAACCTTTTCAACCATGTGTCACAAGGGGTAGGTTGCTATTCTAAAAATAAAATTGTGATGGGAGGATGCAAGGGGGTAAAAATTTTGATAAATATTTTTACACCAAAATTTGCATAATTAAAAATTAATCGACCTGTCCTGGACAGGCTGTCCAAGCGTTTTTTAAAAAGACTTACAACTAAAAAGTTAATCGGGTAATTCCAGACTTAATGTACGCCCTGTATACAGGTTACAATTTTCGAACGATGATTTTAAATATCTTGAAAACAAATGAAAATAAAAACAAAGATATTTTACAAAATTGCTTATAACAATAAACTCTTTCGATATGGTTAATAAAATATACATGTACTCAAAAAAATATACAAACAAATGAAAATCGTTTTTCTCAAAAAGCATCCTAACGATTATTTTCATCACTGTTTAAAAATAACGAACTAATAACTCTTCTTTCTAGAATACGCATACCGTTAAAATAAAGTATCGCCAACATCTCGGTTTGTTTGTAAACAAGTAGTATGTATATTCAGGCCTGACAATAACAGTTACCAGTAACTGGTATTGTTGTCTCTGTTAGAGAAAAGATGTGCGAGTAAGACAGACGAATGTTTATGTTGCCGACGTTTTTGTCAGTTTTAACGAATGAAATGCCTATTCTAGAGAGAAAAGTTATTAGTTCGTTGGATACTACACACAATGAAAGGTGTTCTTAATTCAAGCCAACTATTTTTGTTGCTAATTAAATGGTTTATGCGGCAGAGATCCTCAGTTTATCTGTTTATACCGTATGTGCACTTTTCTTTTGAGCCATGTATACTATTTTTTTTACAAAAGTTAAACGCACATTTGTAAAAGAAGAACACACTGCACCATGGTACGGAAGTAAAAAGCACAGTTTGGGGTAAAAGTACCTTGCCTGTAAATGCGTTAACCTCAATTTTAAGTAACCACTCGTGGATTACTTGGCTTAAATTAAAAACATCTTTTCCAATTTCTAGATATAAGCTAAAGTTAAGATTTTTTTATTATAGATTCTTTTTACACTCTCATTTCAATGAAAAATTTAACCATTTCGGTTCAATAACATGATATGTTTGATAAACCACCAGGGAGACCGTATCGAGTATTTGCAAGTTGCAAGCACTTACCAAACAGACTTGTTTACTTTGCAACTAATCCCAGCCTATGGTAAAGTGAATCCACTTGGTCCGCACCAGCTGACCTGGGGCATTGGCAGGAGCGATTTTAATATTAGGGTGAACCAAAATAGTTATTTATAATACAAGGGCAAAAAGTTAAGTTTTTCGATTGAGTAGATTTTTTGAAGCCGAGGGCCGGCCGATCGGGCCGGCCCGAGGGTAATAAACCTACGAAATCGAAATTTAACTTTTTGCCCGTGTATTATACAATACTTTTTATTTGATTGTTACTAATTATAATAAATTATTAAAATATACTTAATTTTAAATTGCAAAAAGTATTTCTTTTTAATGTCTTATTACTTATCTAGTTATCCATGACAAATTTCTATCCAATCAAATCGCTAAAAAAACAATTGAATCGTTTCTTTTGCGTCCGGTTTCATTTTCAAATTTAAAAAGCTTTAGCTTGGTGATTAATTTTTGTTAAAATGTGTTTGTTATGAAAATAGTAATGCTTCTGAACCGTTCTATGAATATTATAAGTATAGAAATTGATTTTCAATTAAAATTTTGCGTTTTTAATTTATTTTAGTGGATGAATACAGATTAATCAGTTAACATATATTTTGAGGTTAGGGAAGGTTCAAGTATTACGTAACGCAAAATGTACCAAAATTCATACACTTCATACCTCGGTTCTCGCGTTATTCAAGGCTGTAGACATTTCATATTTTGGCTACCCCCCCCCCCCTATTAGGGGGGGTAGCCAAAATATGAAATCTCTATAATCTATAATAACACGAGAACCGGGGTATGAAGTGTATGAATTTTGGTACAATGTGCACAGAAATGGTTTTCGTCAAGGTGCGTTTACTATTTTTCCTATGACCTAACACCTAAACATCCAAAAAACCCAAAAATTATAATAATAATAATAATAATAATAAAAAGACTTTATTTATAAAAAAATACATAACAAGCGGCGAAGTCTAGCTAGGCTACTCTTACTCAACCACAAGATATGTTTTACTACATTTTAAACATAGGATTGATTTTTATTTGAAACTAATACTAACTTACACCTAAGCATGGCGCAAAAATACTTTAACTTAAAATAAAATTAAATGATAATTATAATTATTAACCACAAATACACACACTCCTGCAACACACTTAAAAGACTATTGATTGTAGAAATTTAAAAATACAAAATACCTTATTGATTTTCAAAAAGAATTTGCTGAACTTTTGTTTTAAATGGGTTAATTTTAAGCAACTTAAATGACTCAGGCAACTTATTATATTCATTTATAGAATTATAACTGAAAGATCGTTTAAAAAAACTTTTACTGAAAGTAGGCATATTAAGTTTTACATTATTTCTTGTATTAATGGAATGAATTTGATTTCTAGTAACATATTTATTAGCAATAATTTGTACTGGGTTCGTTTGTAAGGATTTGTGAGTAAATACTAAAAGATGTAACTTACGCCTCTGTTCCATTTTTAGCCATTTTAACTGTGTTATTATAGGGGACATACGGTTGTACCTGTTGACCCCCTTGATAAACCTACAACAACTATTTTGCACTTTTTGAATTTTAAATTTACTGTTTTCATCAAGACAAGGACCATAAATAAAATCGCAATAATTGAAATGGGAAAGTACAAGAGATTCTGAAAGACTTTTCTTTAGATGTTCGGTAAGAATGTGTCTGTTGGAATAGAGCAGTTTTAAACTTGACATTGATTTTTTTATTAAACTATTAACGTGATCTACAAATCTTAATTCATTATCCACGAATAACCCTAAATTTTTTGCGACATTGGTTGAAGGCAGTCTAACACCATCGATCTCAATACTCATGTTATTCTCAAGAAATTTTATTGATTGCTTGTTACCAAAAAAAATAACATTACTTTTGGCTGCGTTTAATTTTAAATTATGATCCTTTGAAAGTTGAAATATTGTATTAGGATCGGAATTAATAAGACGAGTTGCTTCAATATATTCATTTTTTTTAAGTTTTAAATATAGTTGAGTATCATCCGCAAAAATCACCGACAAGCAGTTTTTTACAGATGTAATTAAATCTGCCGTATATATACAAAAAAAAAGCGGTCCAAGGATACTTCCTTGCGGAACGCCTGAAAAGATATCTGTGAAGGAAGAAGAAGTATTATTTAATACAATTATTTGTTTTCGATCTGAAAAATATGATTTAACTAATTCTAAAGACTCGTTGTCAAAACCGATGTATTCTAATTTGGCCAACAGAAGACCAGGATCGATGGTGTCAAATGCCTTACTGAAGTCAAGTAGAATCAATGCAGTAATAAACTCTTTATCACAGTTATTTATAATATCATCAGTTACAGATACAAGCGCAGTTGATGTGCTGTAACCTTTCCTAAAACCACATTGGTTAGGGGGAATGACATTGTGTAAATTGCAATGATTCAGTATTTGCTCAAAAATAATTTTTTCGAAGATCTTGGACATTGTAGGTAAAATACTTATTATTCGCAGTTCAGAAAAATTTTCAGGGTTAGTTTTTTTTGCCAAAGGTTTACCTATAGCACATTTCCACATTTTTGGAAAATAACGTCTTTCAATACAAGTGTTTATGATGTGTAAAATGTACTTATCAATAAACGGCGAACAAATTTTTAACATTTTTGCATTAATGCCATCAATCCCCACAGCATGAGTTTTAATATCGTTTAAATAACTATTTACCTTCTCCTCTGTACTTAAATTGAAATTAACATTACAATTGTTGTTAAGTTTTTTATTTTTATAATATTTAATTTTATTTTGGCAATTAGGTTTTTGTTGAAGAATTTGTGAAAAAAAATTATTTATTTCATTTACATTTGAGAGATGAAAAGGTATATCGTTATTTTTGGTACTTTTTACCCTTAAATTTTGTAAAGCAGACCAAGTTTTTTTAGAATCATTATTAGACGCAGTTTGTTGTAAATTAGTTTTTCAATTTGAGGTTATGTGTTTGACGTATACTAATTTTCATGTAATGGGATAAAATATAACATTTTTATAATTTTAATTAGAATGAAATATTCCCGTCTGTAAATAAATTTTACGATAAATATATTAGATTTTCATTCCATCTTATTATTACAAAGTATTCCCTATATTAAGATTGAGCTCAAGGCAGTAGCAGCAAACGATTTAAATCTAAATGTCTGTCTGTTTGTTTTGTTGTCTGACAAATACTAGTTTACTTTAAAGTCTGATGTTGCCCCATCTGTCTGAGTCTCAACGTATCAAAGCTTTGTACTTTACTATTGTTAATATTAATTTTATTAAAAATAATAAAGTTTTATTATATTGTTCTGTTTCCCCAGACGAGACAAAAAATTTCTATACGTTTTTGGGGGGTGTTGAATCCGAATCTAGGGTTGGTTTGACTCGGATTTAGCGACCCCAAAAACCTATAGAATAGTATATTCTATAATTAGTATGGAATAGACAATATTTGTCAGACGAGCCGGCAGGCGAGTATGAGGGTCCCGCGATCGCGGACTGACTATTCCATACGTGTTGTAGACTGTACTTTTTCTTCGACTGCAAATATGAAACACTGTATGCGGACAAGGTTAAAAAAAAAGTTTTTTTGTGAATCGACATTGTAAATGCAACAGAACACATATTTTTAAATAAAGCAATTAATGTTATTTAATAATTTTATCAAATCAGTACTTAAAAAAGATTTTTATTTAATTTTAGCACATGTTTACAAATTATAATGCAACAATTGAAGGTTATGTCAGATTTCTGTGATATATATCAGATTTAAAAATTAAACAATAGATGGAGCAGTTTTAATTTTTTGAACTAACTTCATAAAAAACTAGTCAAATATTAAGAAAAGCTAATAAACTTTATGTAATTTTAACTCAAAACTTTAAATTACATTAAATTATTCAATATTTCATGGTAAAATATATATATTTTTGTTAATTTTACTACAGTTTTCTTTACTTTTAAAAACAAGAGATGACACTACATGTGCTTATTCTAACACTTGATACGGAATATTCATACCGTATCTAGAGCTAGAATGGATTCATTCATAATTAATGATGTACCTTTAAAATATAGTTCATCCATAAAAGATCTGGGTGTAATATTTAATGAAAACTTAAATTTTAGTGACCATATTAATAGAACAGCCAAAAAAGCAAATAAACTTCTTGGATTTGTAATGCGTAATTGTCTGTAACTTTCTACACACACTATAACTGTGCTTTATAAATCCTTGATAAGATCTAATTTAGAATATTGCCCCCTAATTTGGTCTCCATATACTGCTCAGGATAAATATATTTTAGAAAAAGTTCAACATAAATTTTTGCGTGTTCTAGCTTTTAAAATGAATTTCAGAATTATAGACCACAATTACTTTTGGATTGAAAGAACTACAGGTATTGAAACACTGGAAAATAGAAGAGTTTTGGCTAATAGTTGCTTTGTGTATAACTTAATCAATGGTCAGGTTGATTGTCCCGATCTACTTGGTAAAATAAATTTTTATGTTTCGCCTAGAAATACTAGGGGTACTCAAAATACTTTCTTTATTTCACGGCATGCTACTAACTATGCAACTCTAACTCCAATTAATTCGGCCTTATCATTTCTAAATGACTCAAATATTGATCCATTCTCAATTAATATACGAAAATTCAAATTTGCTATTCGTTCATTCCAAAATCAATAAACTAACTTTTTGCATTTATTCTTATAGTGTCTTTACTTTATTTTCTATTAATTTTTCTTCAATTATTTTTTTTATGTTTTTTACATATTTTGTTTATTCTTAAGTTTTATATTTTTTTATATTTTATATTTTATAAGTTAATTTAGATTTAAGATCCTACGTATTTGTTAAATACTATTATTATAACCTGTGTAAAATTACTGTAATGGGGCTATCCCGTAGATAAATAAATAAATAAATAAATAAATTCTGTGTTTGAAAAGTGTGTGTATTTGCTTAAATTCGTAGAAAAATGGTACCTACACGAAAAAAAGGTCTGTTCACCAGACGAGACAAACATTTCTATACGTTTTTGGGGTGGCTGAATCCGAATATGGGATTGATTTGACTCGTTCAGGTCGCATTTCGTTTCTAACCTCAAAAAAGTGGTGAAATATTTCAACATTCATCACTTTTTGAGGTTAGCAACGAAATACTACCTGATCGAGTCCAACCAACCAATAACAGATTCGGATTTAGCAACCCCAACATCGTATATAAATGTTTATCTCGTCTGGGGAAACAGAGCTTTTTTTGTGTGCCTGTGAAATTAATGAAATGCTTTTTTCAGTGTATGCACGCGCCTTCGCCAAAATTGTAAAAACCGAATATAGGCTGGTTTATGGTAATTATAATTAAATACACTAACCAATTTAGTATATTAAAGTACTAGTTTCATAACATACGTTTTTAGCGCACGAGTACAAGTTTAGAAAACGAGCCGCTTGCGGCGAGTTTTCTAAAGTACTAGTGCTCTAAAAAGTGTTATGAAACGAGTGCTTTATACAATTTTTTCTATTTTGCTCTAAAATTTAAAAAACTTACATTTAAATTGATGACTGATTTAGGGATTTTGGTTTTGGGTTGGCATTACAGTTAACACCATGTTTAAAATTCTAAGAACAAATGATATTTTGATATATTTTATCTCTTCTTTTTTCACTGTAATTAACCAGTCCACAATTTTAACACGGTAAAAAAATAACCCAAAATTTTGTAAAAAATTAAAATTAAAATCGACATTGACATTTGCACGCAAAACGTCAAGAGATAGGCTTTTGTATGTTGCCAACCCAACAGAAAAAAAAGTAGAGACCTCTTATGGGCCTATAAGAACACGCAAAATGCGTGTGATTATGAGCTTATAAGAGTCGCAAAATAGAAAAAATAATGAAGTGAAAGATGATAAACAGAAGACAAATAAATGTGACATTTGATAGTTCAAAATCTTTTTAAGTGTTTTAGTGGTAGTTAAACGTAGAAAAAAAATATTCTAATATGAAGTAAGTATTTCTGATACTCGTGGAAAGTATAAAAATAATAAACATACCCAATTACAAAAAAAAAATAATTAGTTTTATTAGTTCTTAGTACTTATGCCCAATTGGCCAAGAAATTAGTATCAGTACTATTTTTCATTATTCTATTTCTATTCTATTTTGTTTCCGAGAAGCATTTTTTGTCTTTATATATATTTAATTCTGTTTTGTCAGTAATAAGCATTCAATCGACCCACTTACGGTGCGTTTCCCCGTGTAAATTACTCTCGCACAGAAATCACACAATCAAAGCTATGAAATTCTTATGAATATATAGTCAAACTGCTCACCACAATTGCTATCGCGCGCACTAGGGTAAATGTATCTACAGCATCCCAGAGAAGAAATACTAGATCTAGTCAGAAGAGCTTGCTTTATGTTAGTAACTCAACATTTTGTATACAATACACACATTGCAGTATTTAATATCACAAGTTATTAAATATTAATGGTGGCGATATACATAACAAATATGTATTTACAAATAAAATTTAGTATTAAATTACAATGACGTTTTCTGAGTGTACTGTTAATTTAGTAATGTATTTATTAATTAAAAAGCGGTTTTCCTAGAAACTAACTTAGGAAATTGGAAAATAATGATAACCGAGAGATAAAAAGCAAATTGGCAGACTCGTTAGCGAAACATTTTTTTATCTCAAGTTAACTGTGTCTTAGTATTTAGTTTTAGTCAGTTTAAGTTTATGACTTTTTAATAGATGAAGAGAAGCTTTATTTATACAGGGTAATCAGTAACTGCCATGCCAAAATTTAAGATTCTACATCCAAAAATATGCAAAAAAGTTTCTATAAAGGTTGGTCCAGAAATAAGTCCTTATGGAGCTACGGCCCTTCGAAGATGACATATTGTTTGGGAAACAAAAAAAGCATCAATAAAATTTTAATGCTGCAGGGTGATTTTTTATTTAAAACTGAGAAAAAAGTATTCCTCACCAAAACACCTAAATTTAATATTAAAGGAGTAACAGTCTTTTAAAAAGTAACGTTTTTGGTGGCACAAAATGCTACTTCCTCATAATTGCATTTTTTTTGAAAACGGTTGCTTCCTACAGTGTTACACTATATGACATTTTTATGTATTTTTACTCAAGAAATCTAAATTTTTATACAAAAAATCCAAAAAAGTTTGGGGCTAAAATGTATTAAGCCTAATAAATTTTTCTGTCTAGGGACGCATCTAGATAAATTCAAAAAGATAAATTAACATAAACTTATTGCGCTTATTAATACTAGTATACATGCAAAAGCTCGTCACCCTAGCTTAAAGGGTACTAGAGTTATTAATTAAAAACCTTATTTTTATTACAATTTTAAAGGGCCATAGCTCCCTTAGGGCTCATTTCCGGACCAACCTTTATTGGGACTTCTTTTGATATTATTGGAAGTAGAATCATCTCTTAAATTTTGGCATGCCAATTATTAATCACCCTGTATAGATAAATATACAGGGTGTCCCGAAAACATACCGAAAAACTTTAAGGGGTGGTAGACGACATCAAACAAACATTTTTTGTTTAGTAAACATATATCCGCAAATGAGCCGTTTGGGCTGCAGAGCAAAAATAATTAAATAAAAACAAATTTTTTAATATAACACGTTTTTAAAATGGACTAAAAAGTATAAAATAAATAGGACTAAAAATTATAAAATAATTTTTCCTAGCCCCATGCAGATTTATAACCTAATAAAGATTGTCCTGAAAATTTGTGATTGTGAGGTTTCAACAAATGGTCAACATTTTGAACAATTATTGTAAACCATTATTTATTTGTCAATAAAACAAAGTCCTAAATGAGCAAAAAGTGATTTGATTAATATCTTCCTAAATTTTTTTTGTAAAATAATACCAAATAATTTTTTTGCTCTACACCCCAAACGGCTCATTTGCGGACATATGTTTACTACCACCCTTAAACCACCCCTTGAAGTTTGTCGGTATCTTTTCGGGACACCGTGTATGTATAATGACTAGAAGTTAAAAGCTCTAGCTTGTTTGCTACGCTATTGACAAAAAATTTCTTTCAGATAATTAATTATTTAGCAATTTAATTTTGTTTTTGAACTTGAATTAGCGCGTTATCAATAATTTAAATCATATTAGTAGTAGTAATTATTTATTTAAATTTCGCAAATACGCATTTGGAATTAGACCTCGATAAAATGATTAATTTTAATTAAAATCATGGAAATATTTGCGTTTCAGTTAAATTTTATAGAGTTCATCAAATATTCAAAAGAACTAAATTGCTTTATAATTATTCACTTTACTATTAATTATTTAAATGTGTACTTATCCATAAAAAAACTTTGTCCTTCTACATATCCGCCCTTAGCAACATACTGACTGCAGAAAATACTTCACGGCTAACCCTAAAAAAATTGAATGAAAAGCTTATTTTTGTTTTGACGGATGTCAAAAGTGGCTTCCATTTGTGGTTTTATGAAATAGTTTAATTTGAGTGGGGTTACGGTGCGCATCAGGTCCACAAAAATGAACTATATTTTTGTACTGATTTCTGGTTTTATTACTAAAACTTACTGTCTTGAATATAATAAGGTGCGGAAAATCCAGTTTTTTTTGTTAGAATATATAGCAAAAGATTGTTAAAATACTCGAACGAATTTCTGTATATTTTTTTTTTAATGGTGGCGTTGGTTTACGTTAACAATGGTTTGGTTTGGTAGTTTGCTGGTTTGGTGTTTTTTTTTAATGGGAGGCATTGGTTTACGTTAACAATGGTTTGGTTTGGTAGTTTGCTGGTTTGTTGTTTTTTTTAATATTTCAGAATTTAGAAGGCGATATATTTTAAGAATCAAATAGGATTATATTTAGGCTAAATAATTTAGCTGTAGCTAATTAAAAAAAGTAGATATTTTTGTAAAATTCTGCAAAAGAATGTTACATAACCTTAAAATAATTTTTGGCATACGTCAAAACAAAAATAAGAAAATCAGTGCGCATGCGCTGGATTCTTCTCATTACTGCAGTAAGTGAATCGTGTTTTTGACAAAAATTTAAATCGCTCACGAAGCCGTTTTTAAGTAAAGTCATTCTTCTTCTTCTTCTTCTTCAAGTTTTTCCTGACATTGCATTAGGAAGTTTTTTCTGTGACACACCCTATAGCATAGGTACTACCCATGATACTCAATATAATCACGACCATTCACACGCCTACTTTGTTAAAATTAAAAAAATTTGAACGTCATTGTACAAAATTCAAAGGTCAGTTTTTACTGAAACATTATGCAATAATAAATTTAGGAGTTTATGTAAATATCAAATCTGCAATATTATACACTTAAAAAAAGATATGGTTCTGCAACCACAAATCTGCCAAGGGATACAAGACAAATTGTTAAGCTTACCAGATCCTTAAAATTTTAGTTTTGTTGCCAGTAACCAATACAAGTTGTATTGTTGCCCTTGCCAGATTTCTGGTTGCGATAACCAGAAAAATAGTTGTTCCCTATTAAACAACTGATCTGGTTGCCCCAACCAGGGTAGCTTTTCTCATTTTGGTGATTATTATTTACCGGTGAAAGCCAACTTCATAGTAATTCTTCTGGCCTAGACCGTACAGTAGGGTGGGCCGATAAATTGAAATCTGGAATTTCAAAACGCAATACCCGCCAAAATATGCGTTCTAATATGCCTAATGTGTGTGCAAAAGCAGAATCAGATTAAAGGTCATCTTGAGCCCTCTACAAAGCTTTTAATATTAATGAAAATATCGTATTTTTTCACATTTGTAATGTATACACAGCGTGCAAAAAGTCCGCCTGCCCTCATTAACGAACGGCTTAAGATATAAACTTGAAATTTGGAAATAACATAACCCAAATATTTTTTTGGTATATATTTTGTGTACTTAGGGGGCACGATGGCGACAGGGGCAAAGGAGGATTTTTTTTAAACAGAAACGGGGGTCATGTGTGATACCCTGATCTTTTTTCAGTGTATGCTTTTATCTAGGTAGTTATGATTTTTACAAAAATGCAAACACAGTCCAAAATCATAAAATACATAAAATTTATCCGCATCTATTGAAATTTGATAAAACAAACATTTCTGTATCGAACTGGTATTTTTCATAGACTGTCACTAGAAGTGCTTTTATTTTCAAATATTATCATAAATTGTACAAATAAACTGGAAATTCATTTGAATTTAACCAAATATTTGTTCGAATGTAAACCGTAAATGTAAAGCAAACACTGTCAAAATGAATATATTTGGACAAACGCCAGAAAAGGGCATTCTTTGTCGAGGATATACAATTATATTATAATTTTGTACTTGAAATGCAGTGCCCCTGCACTGTAAAAAATTTATAATTATCGGTTATCGGTACCATAATTTTAAAAGAAATGTATATGAACCTTAAGGGCAAATTTTGCCTTCTTTAAGTTGCTGCCACCTATACTAGGAGGAACAGACAGAACTAACAGTAACAGTCGTTAAGGAGTTTGGACTTTTAGTTTACCTCCCACTAAACACAAAACTTCTACAAGAAGTTCTCACAAAGTTGCAAGATGTTCACAATGTAGCCTTTTTTATACATTGTTATCACAGAAAAACGTTTTATAAAAGTTGCATAGTGATTGCGCTGAAAAGCCACAATGTACCCCTTTTTAAGAATTCTTCAGGATATCTGCAACCTCGCGTGTTTAGTGGGCGCATTATAGATACACCGCTTTATTGCTTTTTTTCCATATTTCTTCCCTCATCCATGCAGCATCAGCACGATAGATGCAGAGGTGTAGCAGGACAGAGAAATAGACACATTATGTAAGTGCTTATTTGCTATTTATTTCATTAGTTCACCCGCAAATTGTCCAACCGCTATCCACAGAAATTGTAAAATTAGAATTTTACAGTAAAATAACATTATTGCTTTAGCTTTAAACTTTAAAACGGCAAATTTCGCCCAATTCATACCATAAGAAACTTCTAAAATTACTATAATACTATATTAAAACTTAATTTTAGGTTAAAACTTTAGGCATAATATACTACAATGAACTACCTGTGATGTTAAAAAACTGTGATAACTACAACAAGTTTAAACATTTATTAGCTGCTTATATAAAAAGAAATGTTATATCATAAGTTAAATTATAATTTTTTATATTTATGTAATTATTTTATGTACCATTATTTTAGAATCTAAAAATAGCAATTTGCTAATAAACGTTTACTTACTTACTTACTATATTACGTTGGCATCGTAAAGGGAAAATTTAAAGATTAAGTTACTTTGGTGTAATCGTGTGAATTTTACAATTTAATCTTAATATTGCTCTCCAATTTTACCCTCATTTTTTACAGTGTTACGCTCAAATGCTTCTTAGTTATAGCATTATGCCTGAAATATTCAAAAATGATCCCAGAATTTCTTATATACCTTTTTTATCGAACTCTGTCTCTCTATCTCTCTGTCTCTCTGTCTCTCTGTCTCTCTGTCTCTCTGTCTCTCTCTCTCTCTCTCTCTCTCTCTCTCTCTCTCTCTCTCTCTCTCTCTCTCTCTCTCTCTCTCTCTCTCTCTCTCTCTCTCTCTCTCTCTCTCTGTCTCTCTGTCTCTCTGTCTCTCTGTCTCTCTGTCTATCTGTCTCTCTGTCTCTCTGTCTCTCTGTCTCTCTGTCTCTCTGTCTCTCTGTCTCTCTGTCTCTCTGTCTCTTTGTCTCTCTGTCTCTCTGTCTCTCTGTCTCTCTCTCTCTGTCTCTCTGTCTCTCTGTCTCTCTGTCTCTCTGTCTCTCTGTCCGTCCGTCTCAAGAACGGAATGTCCAATCAATAGGAAATTAGAAAAGTCAACTTATATGAGAGGAAAAATCTTATGGGGGCGCAACTTTTCAAAAAACTATAAACATTCCTGTAAATTTTAAATTTTCAGAAAGCATTGTAATACTAATTTGCATTTTATGCACTCAAAAAGTTTTCAAGCTAAATGTTCTGATATACCAAAACAAAATTGTGAATACTTCAACTTGACTTAAGGATATTACCATTTGGCCTTTTCATCAATCAATAATTAATTAATTAATTAACCAATAATTCTTCTTAGAACCAATAATAAATATTTAAATTTATTCTTAAAAATTTTATAAAAATTTTAATATTTAAAAAAACTTTTGATTTCAAACAAGAAGCAATTAATTATTAACTACTTTTTTTATTATTTACTGTGAAATTTTAAATTTGAGACAAAAATCTAATATATACATTTCTGTGTTAATTTTGAAGGCTTTCTTCAGAGACCTGTAGCTTCCTTAGTAGCCATTTACTCCAAGCTTTTTATTTTCTTATTTTCCCAAAAATCGCCCTGTTTTATCGACAAATAGGACCCTTTACTGACGAAGATTCACATATAATAACATTAAATCAAATTGACTGAGGTATAAATTGGAAACTACAATGTGTAATGGGAAAAAGTTTAGTTTATGTTAATTATTCGATATATCAAACACACACGCAGATAAATGTGAAGCTTTCATGTGGTTCTTCTTCTTCTTCCTTTAGGTAGAATTGACAATGTTGCCAATTCTGTTCTGGCCTTATTAACTAAGAATATCCGGCCAACTCTGACTCATATTCCATTTTATTAAAACTTCCGGGACTGCATTTAAGCAAGTCTGGGAATTCCCATATCCCGGTTGTTGTTTGAAACTTCTAACCTATGTAGGTTTTATATCTATTTCTCCTCTCAAATCTTTTTATTTCCTCTGCACATAACCTCAAAAAACAACATGTGGATAACCGTATTTCAGGTTTATCCACGAAAGTACATCACTAACATCAAATCTTTATCAAACATCCAAATTAGGTTTTTCTTCATTACGAACACAATTTAACACAAAATCGTCAGACTGGGACCAACGCCGTTAGAACGAATTATAAATAACGCCACAGACATGTTCCCTCTTTCACGGATGGAATGAAACTCCCCTTTCATGTGGTTTCATTGTTGTGTTTTAAGAAATAAAATACTGTTGCCAACATAACAATTCATTTTCCTAAAAGTTCCTAATACGCCTGAAATAAATAATATTATTACATAAAACATGCAACATTACAAAATTATAATATATTTCGTTGTATTTTTAATACTGAATGTTATTTATTAATACATATTTTTTATTTATATCGCCACCATTCGTATTTAATTCTTGTGATATTAAATACTGAAATGTGTGTATTGTATACAAAATGTTGTCATACTAACATAGAAACCGTGCTGGTACATTTGGATCCCCACGCAACATGTGTTTATTAATACTGTAACATTTGGTAAATTATATCACAGTTAAAGTTTGGTATACTTTAAGTTGTAGTTGTTGTGTTATTGATCTAGTTTAAAGTATGTTACAGTATTTAGTAAAATAACAATCGGTAAATAATGTTTATTAGTAATAATATAGAGAAAAGTAAAAAAAAGGATCGATTATTATTTATCAGTGTGTAATTGTGTGTGGTTGCAATCTTTATATTATTACTAATCAAAGTTTTGGTGTTATTTACCGATTGTTAATTTTTCTGAATACTGTAAAATACTTTAAACTAGATCAGTAAAACAAATTAACAACAACTCAAAGTATACCATACTATAAGTGTGATATGCTTTTGCAAAGGTTACAGTCATTTTTACTAAAACATGCTAGTATTAATAAACACATGTTGCGTGGGGATCCAAATGTACCAGCACGGTCTCTATGTTAGTATGAAAACATTTTGTATAAAATACATACATTGCAGTATTTAATATCACAAGTAAAGTATTAAATACCAATGGTGGCGATATAAATAACAAATATGTATTTACAAATAAAATTTAGTATGACTATTAAAATCACAATGACTTTTTCTGAGTGTGGTCTTCGAAACTTCATTATATAACTGAAAACAAGTAGGTAATATTGAGATCAAGTGGCCCAAAATTTTGTATATGTTAAATACTTAAATCAAATGTTTTGCCTGATTTAAATTGAATGCGTTTCTTACTTAGATCGAGAGGTTCAAACTTAAATCACGTAAAAGTGCTTTGTTTGAACAATAAAATTTCTTGTATCAAGTTTTAAAGAATCTTAAATGAAGTAAATTTAGAATCTTTCTCTTTGTGTAGATCTAGTTCGCAACACATTAAAGACTATAAACGTTTTTGTATATTTATATATCTTTTTTTAAACTGTAATTAAATGTAAAACTATCAATATAAATTAACTCAATAAACAAAATTAACTTATTAACACTAATTAAAATGCATTTTGGGGTAATATCCTAAAATGCATTTTATGACAAATTAACGTCTGCACATTATAGAAATCATTCTCATTAGACGTTGGAAATTTAACCACAAAAGCTGGAAGGAAATTTGGTGTTTAGAACTGGAAATTTCAATTAATCAAGATCAAAATATGCACAATGCATTAATGACGTTTTTGTTTACGAAAAATAGATTTTAACAGATAAATCATGTAAAAAATAATTACAATATAGGTATATACTTTCAACTGGATAGGGTTATAAAATATCACAGTACCTACTGTAATTATCTATAAAAACCTTGATTTTTTTTTGTTTTATTACCTAGTACATTTTTATAAAAAAATAAAAAGAAAAAATTAAAACAAAGTGTCGTGGGTGTCCTTTTTGGACTTTTTGGTGGGTTTTAGTATTTTTTATCCATATTATATTTATTACTAAAGAAATTTATATAATGAGAAAACCGATCAAAAAATTTTCATTATTAGTGCGCATGTGCAAGTTTATCGCAGATGCGCAAGGCACATTTATCACACTATTCCGAAATGGTTTTTGAGATCTTGTCTATGTATCCGACTCTTAAACCCCAACTAAAAGATATCAACGTCAATAAAATAGAGAGCTTTCTTATTTAAATTTCGAATTTAATTTTCGCTTCTTCGGATAGGTATATCTGTCGGAAAATGTAGGAAAACTGAATGCAGTAAAGGTATTGCCACTATGGCAAAACTTAAAGCTTTGATCTTTGATCTTCAAAGACTTAGGCTGCTGCGTATTTTATCGACATGCTACTGTTCACAGAACAAGTGTGGAAAATCAACGAAAACGGGTTTAGAAAGGGGTTTATAAAGTGCCCTCCGGCGGACACGCAACTGAATTTTGTGGTGCATAATTAATTAAAAACTAAATGAAAATGCGCGAGTATTAATAATAATTATTTTATCCAATACATACAGATAATAAGACAATTACCAGCTTTATTTTAAATAGATAAACTCAATAATAACCCCTGCGTGGCTTTTACTTTATTGAATGGATAATTATTTATTTTACCCACTCAACTGTCACTTGTCAAATTATTTTCTTGTATGTGTCATTAAAATTTTTAATAAAAATATTAATTCCTAGGCTATTTATTGGATCAAACCTTGTATGGCACTCATGGGTAAACCGATTTTGCCCTCTCGAAAATTTACCTGCTTGGCTGAGTCCTCGTAGGTTAATTTTCTCATGGGCAATATCTTACTTTACCCACTAGTACCATAAATAACTATTAATTGACTATTTCACAAACAATATATAGGACAATCAAAACCTTGCATTTTTAGTTTCTTAACCAATCAAATCAAAATGAATCTGATAATTTTTGCACAATGCAATTATCACTTAGTTACTATGGAAACAAGAAACTGACATCTTAATAAATGTTATATTTTTGCAAAATGTGTTTTTAATTTGTGAATCTGACCTTTAGTTGATTTATTTTTATTGATAAGCAATATAAATGCTTATTTTATTACCAAAACATCCTAGGTATAAACCCTAATTAATTTCAGATAATATATTATATTTTATGCACTTTCCACCTTAAAAGCTTTAAATCACTGATATTCATAAATTTTAATTTATTTAATTGAATCTTATTATTAAAAACAGGCCACTAAAAACTAATTTAAACACTTATTTATTAAAAATATATTTGCAGTAAGGAATTACGGAAATCAAAACATCAAATGACTGCGCTGGTACCAGTACAGCGTTGCCAAAGTTTATTAGAAACCGATAGGAAATTGTTTTTTTACGGGTGGAAACACCCGTTATTTTATTTCTTTTCAGTTGAAAACTAAACTTTTTAAACAAAAACAGCAATGATCTTTATTTAAATGCTAATATATGTGATAACAACTATTTTATTGCTGAAATGTTTTAAGAATGGGATATTTAATATTTTTAACAACCCTCGTATATCAGTAAAAAAGGACCTA
Organism: Brachypterus glaber; assembly: GCA_958510825.1. Classification (NCBI taxonomy): domain Eukaryota; kingdom Metazoa; phylum Arthropoda; class Insecta; order Coleoptera; family Kateretidae; genus Brachypterus; species Brachypterus glaber. The sequence goes on along the minus strand of OY294047.1, from coordinate 47,077,361 downwards.
AGTAAGTAACGTTAAGTACCTAGATGGAAATAGTGTATTTAATTATATTTTAATCTAAATAAAGTAAGTTTTTGCCTTTTTGTAACCCCTGATGGTCCTTTGACGATAGCCGTATATTAAAAATATTTTCTTTTTAAATGCTAAGGTTTGATTATCCAATTTAAAGAATATTTAAGTTTGACAATTTATAAAATTCTTATGACATTTAAAGTCTCATCTTGAAAACGTAAGTGGAGTTCAAAATAGATAAAATTCATAGGATTCTTGTTAAATAATCCTTAAAAAAATAAGTGAATTTTATTAATAAATTTAAAATTTAAATAATTTAAACTATTAAATATTTTTTAACCAATTAACTAAAAATAATAAATATAAATATATATATATATATATATATATATATATATAATAATTAAAATGACTGCTAAATACTCTGTTTCTTTAAAACAAAAGCTAGTAGAAAACTTTTGTTTGGGTGCACTTGTAGCTTATTGGGTCTTTATTAACGTGTATAAATTTTATTTTGATAACCTTAGTAATAACGTCACAATACGAGTGATTTCTGTTAGGTGAATCACCCTGTATATGCATTTGCAGCATGCATGTAATAGTTTTTCTTTATGAAAAATTTCCAGGATCTCTCTGAATAGATTGGAAGAACGCATGCAGTTTTCGCATTGTTCTCTGTTAGTAATCCCGGTTTTGTTTACAAAGGACATTTTTTACGTTTTTATTTATGCTATAGTATACCTATACATCAAGAATCATGATGTTAAAATTTTCACCATAAATGTTTATCGACGTTGCAAGAAAAATAATTAGTAATACTTTAGTATAACTTTGACGCACGGATCTGTGGCTACGGGAAAAATGTTAGGAATGTGTGTGCAAGTGAGAGGCCTGTTGTAAGCACGCACGCCTTATAACGCTTTTGATGGAAAGAAGAGAGCGCGAATGATTTCGTCGGAGACTTTGTTTCATGCTGAGAACTATATGAAACTTTCACGTTTGCAAAATCCTATGTAAAACTTTTACAGTAAAGGTGAAATTTTGGTGACTCATTGGTAGCTGCTTTGCTCGATAATCAAACCCCACGGACATACAAAAAATTCATCACTTTTTACATTTTCCGAGAACAGTCCAGCGTTAGTAAAATAGTTGATTTTTGAATGCTTCTTTTACTTTTCTTTACATTTTAAGTGTAAAAAAGTCGGGAAAAGTTTATTAACTTGTTAACTTGAGAACGCTTTGACTTATCGCAAAAAATGCTTTTTTTTCTGTAAAAGTTAACATATTTTTAATTTTTTTTTATTTACCTTTTTTGTGATTTTTTTATTTATTTTTTTTGCATTTAATAAAATAATTTTTAACGAACATAGTTTCCTGTTTGACTTTTTATGAATTTTCCAATTAAAATTATTGTTGCGCCACCCAGTATAATAAAATGGAACAAGATAAGCTTTTATGTAGATAATTCTGTTTTTACAAAAGACATTAAACATTTTATAGAAGCCATAAATAAACGTTTAAACTGCATACCCGTTTTAAATAAACCAATTACGTGTATGGCGATAGAAAATATTGATTGAGGTTAGTTTTTACGAGCTACAGATAACTATAAAACCAAAAATTGATGCTGCAGTTAGTGTAATCATCAGAGCACGGGGATATGCGAGCTATGAGTCATCTTTTGTCATCTTTTTAACCTTTAATCATAGATACACTGGCATTGCGTTGTTGTAGAGGGGGACAGGCGTCTTGCGGTCGCTTCTAATCAGTGCTAAATTTATGCTACGCTCATTAACAAAAGAACAGCTCAGTTATCCCTGAAGTATGGTAATCATCAGAGCCCGGGGAGTTGAGAGCTATAAGTCATCTTTAGTCATCTTTTTTACCTTTTATCATAGAAACACTGGCGTTGCGTTGTTTTAGAGTGGGGACAGACATCTTGGGGTCGCTTCTAATTTATGCATGAACGAAAGGACAGATTGATTATCCCCGTGGTATGGTAATTATAATAAATTACTAATAGTACATGCAAATAAATAGGTGCGTTCAATGAAAATCAGCGAAAGTCAGCATAAGTAAGCAAAACTATTTTGGCTTTAGATTTTACCTTATAGATAGCGCGATATGATCGTCATTGAAAGCAACATAACCAAACATTTTTTAAATGTTATTGTTTTTGTAATATTTATTGGTTTATATAATTGTGAATAAAAAAATGTTCTAACCTCATAAGAAAATGAAATTTACAACCCTCGAGATGATAATTTGGCCTTGGCTGCATCTCGGAAAATAGCACTTTTTCTACCAGCCATGATTTTTTGTACTAAAAATTAATCTCTATTGCTTAATTTTAAGTTGTTATTGGCAACAAAGTAAATATAATATCATAATTATTACACATACTTTGGTAAAAAAGGCTTGGGCTAAAGTAAGTAACTGAGGATATTCATTTTTTTTTTCAGTTTTTTTGTTGTTTTTTTTTTTCGTAGAAAACTAAACTAAAAAGCCGTGTTGACTTTTGCACGGAAAACGCCAAGCAATATTCTTTTGTCCAGTCTCACCAACTCAAAAGAAAAAAAGTACTAACCTCTTATAGGCCTATAAGAACACGCAAAATGAGTGTGATTATGAGCTTATAAGAGTCGCAAAATAGAAAAAGAGAATAAGAAGTTTACTCACTGAGTATCTCGATCGTATGTATAAGATCTCCCTGTGAGCCGTCTCCAATTTGGCAGGTATAATCGCCCTGGTCGGCGTGGCGGATGTCCTTCAGCTGCAAGTTGTAACCTGCGGATAACGATATCCTGGGGTCCATTGAAATTTTCTGCTGGCCCGCGGTCAGAAGGGTTGTCCCTCGTTTCCAAACGATCACAAAAGGACCTGAAAAACAAAATAAACAAGTTTAAACGTATACCCTTTCCAGACGGGTGATAATAAATCTTTAAATCGGTAAATCTCGGAAACTAATAATCCTTCGATAAAAATTATATAAATGTTTCATAGCAAATTTTTTTATTTATAGAAAATGAGTATATCATTTAAGCCCTTAAACACGCCCTCGATTATTAAAAATATAACAACAAATTTAGTATTTTTTTTACTTACAACATACGTATAATATACGTATAACAGACGTATAATATACGTATATTATACAATTTGTATTATACAAAATACAAAAAATAATAATAATAATAATAATAATTTTCAGAGAATAGTAATAAGCAACCAGTTATATATCTCAATGTATAAATACTTGCCTACACTTTGAGAGCCACTGAAATCAGTGCTGCCACTACTACAAACCTCGCTTTCGGCCGTATGATCCTCGGCCGTAATACCCACCTCGGTATGTATACATTGAGATATATAACTGGTTGCTTATTACTATTCTCTGAAAATTAATAAATATAATAAAATAATTTTTATAACAAAAAATTGTTAAAATACTCAAGAATTTCTGTTTAGTGTTTTTTTTTAATGGGTGCGTTGGTTTACGTTAACAATGGTTTGGTTTGGTAGTTTGCTGGTTTGGTGTTTTTTTTTTTAATGGGAGGCGTTGGTTTACGTTAAAAATGGTTTGGTTTGGTAGTAAAAAAATCCTATTTTGCGTCTAAGTATCTAAGAATGGTCGGCAGAATAGGTAAAATATCTATTCTACCGAGCGGTCGGCAGAATAGGTAAAAAACCTATTATGTCGAGCGGTCGTCAGACTAGACACTTCCTATTTTTTTATAACAGGTCCAATTAACCTCCATATACGGTATATGTTGTACCTGGTAATATAGTTAAATAATTCAAATTTAAACAATTATAGATTTTAGAATGGTAGATAATTGCAGTAACTGATAATAATAATTATTATTAATAAATCTGGGAACTTATAATTATGACAAAAATAACCTAATAACTAGTTTACCTTATCTCTTAGACTATGATTATAATACAATTCCTGATAACTGGGTACACTTACATTTATTTAATAAAAACAACATACGAGTGGCAATACTGTTAAAAATTATTGTGATTTTATGTATAGGATTTTGTAAAAGTTTATTACAAATTATTAAGGCCTTATATTAACTAAATATTAAGCATTAATAGTTAAAGCAATGAAGTTGATATATTTGTTGATAATATTGGTAAGTTTATTTAAAAAATTAACAATAACTTATTACTTATTATTATTTACCCGGGGGCTAGCAAAAATTGGAATTAAATTGTTAAAATTACGTTCTACTGTACAAATAAAGCAAAACCGTGATAACTTTAATATATTTTAGGCATCCAGTTACGAGACGCGGTTTCCTTAATTTGCATATTTCTTAATATTGTAAGCGTCACATAAATTTAAAGTTCTCGGCTGGGATCTTTACATAATTTTAGGACATTTTTGCGTCACATAATTTTGGGAACCTTTTGCGTAACATAATAACAATGATGTCATCCGAGAACTTTGTTGATATTGTAAGCGTCACATAATTTTGGGACACTTTTTCGTAAAGGTTTCAGCCGTAACAGTTACAGCCCTCTACCCCCCCGGTCTAAAACATATTAATGTTAAAAAAAAATACCTAAACACTTGAAACTATATTTCACTATCTGTCTGTCTGTCACGGTCACTTGGAATATTAAAAAAAAAACTAATTAAAAAAAAAACAATTCCGTGTAATTTTCAATGAAATATTATAACCTTTATTTTAGGAATTTTTGAACTTCGCAATATTTATCACAAGCTTTCCCGCATACGTAAGGTCAATAGGTGGTTCTAACATATTTTTAGGATCTCTAACATCTATATCAGCATTCATTAGTTTATTATGGAATCCCATTGCGGTAAGTGATACATTTCGTTTAGGGAGTATAGTATATTACATAAATAGTGTGGAAAGTCACATATTTCACGCGGGTGGGAAGGGTTACGAACGAGCCACCAGGCGAGTGAGGAAACCCAACGAGTGTATGAAATACATTTTCCAACGAGTTATGTACAATATTTTTCCTACGATCCCGAAAAAATATGAAGTTTATTATTTTAAAATTTTCTAATTGTTATTAATTTTTAAGAAAAGCAAAGCACAAAATAATTATAAATAGCATACTAATTTATATATGTAGGTATGTCAAACAGGAAATATGATTTTTATTTAGCTTTAGTTTTCTTGGTTTTATATTTAATACAATACATAGCTGCTTAATGGGTTGCCTATTCATAAATAAATGAAAACTTGCGTTTGCTTATTATTGAATTATATTTCTTTGGTTATGTTGCCATATAATGTAAAATTGTACTGTTTTACATTTCATAAGAAAAATACTGTGTATTTTGATGTTTTTTATGTAATGTAAGGTGACCAAATAAAAAAATAAGTAATTTTTATAAGATGTAGACTGTCTAGACAAGACAGTAATGGTCAAAATAGTAACTTGATATGGTTTCTATTTTTGACATGAAAAACAGAAATATTTGGATTAAAACACTTAAAAGATAAATATCTAAATAAAATTAGGCAAACCTCCATACATAAATATCACACGAGTTTGATATAAAAGTATCAAACTGGTGTGGTGATATAAGGCGTTTTCTAAAAAACAAAAGACTGTGCTTAATGTCATTTTCTCTCCCAAAATAAGAGGGGGTGTAAAAAATGAAAAATGATAAATTATTTAAAAATTTTAGGGTAGTTTGGGGGATACAGAAGGAAGAAAAAATATTTTACGAAAATGTTTAACTATATCCCTGGTTGGAAATATGGTTATGTTACTGCCAGCAGCGTTGCCAATTGTACTTCTTTCAAGATTACTTTGTGGTAAGATAAATGTCCTCAAATCAGTCAATTTAAGAGAGTCAGCATGTAATTTAAGTAATTTATATTAGGATATCTTAAAACTTTAATAAGTCATGTTGTAAATATATCTTTATTAAACCAAATGTGCTAAAATCAACTTATTATTTTTTCTTGTTCCATATTACACACCGTGGTTTCTAGATAATAGTTATTTATGGTACTAGTGGGTAAAGTAAGATATTGCCGATGAGAAAATTAACCTGCGAGGCGTCAGCCAAGCAGGTTAATTTTCGAGAGGGCAATATCGGTTTACCCATGAGTGCCATACAAGGTTTTATCCAATAGATAGCTTAGGAATTCATATTTTTATTAAAAATTTTAATGACATTTACAAGAAAATAATTTGTCAAGTGACAGTTGAGTGGGTAAAATAAATAATTATCCACTCAATAATGTAAAAGCCACGCGGGGGTTATTATTGAGTTTATCTATTTAAAATAAAGCTGGTAATAGTATTATTATGTATTGGATAAATATTTTTAAAATCGTTAATTGGTTATTTGTTTTTTTTTTTAGCATTTGGAAGCCCGGTACAAGTATTAATCAAAACAATAGCTACAGACATAGCTAAAGATAAAGAAGAAAAAAATAAAGCATTAAGCATTATTGCAGCTTTATTTGGAGTATGCTTTATGGTAGGAGCTCTGATTGGGGGCTTTTTAAGTGAACTGGAAAATGGAAAATCTGTGATATATTCAATAATTTCCTTAAATGTATTTATTAGTTTGGGTAAGTATCAACGAACTAATAACTCCTTTCTCTAGAATAGGCAATTCATTTGTAAAAACTGAAAAAAAAGTAGCCAACATATACATTTGTCTGTCTTACTCGCACAGCTTTGTTCTAACAGATACAACAATAACAGTTACTGGTAATTGTTATTGTTCAGGCCTGAATATACCTACTATTTGTTTACAAACAAACCGAGATGTTGGCGATACTTTATATTAGGTATGCGTATTCTAGAGGGAAGAGTTGTTAGTTCGTTGGTAAGTATGTTCCGGACCTTCTCAATTTTACAATGTTTTTTTTTATTTTATAATCTTTTATGTATTTTTCCATCACATATATTTTTTAATCACATCCATTCTGTACGTCCCTTAGCTTGGGACCATTTAAGTTAACTTTGGATAAGCCATAAAAAAAAACATGTTCTTATTTGTAGTTGTTCCCGAAAATTATGTAAAGTGAAACACAATAGTATATTAAAGTACTAGTTTCATAACATACGTCTTTAGCGCACGAGTACAAGTTTAGAAAACGAGCCGCTTGCGGCGAGTTTTCTAAAGTACTAGTGCTCTAAAAACGTGCTATGAAACGAGTGCTTTATACAATTTTTTCTATTTTGCTCTAAAATTTAAAAAACTTACATTTAAATTGATGACTTATTTAGGGATTTTTGTTTTGGGTTGGCATTACAGTTTACACTATGTTACTAGTATTCTAAGAACAAATTATATTTTAATATATTTTACAGTCATCTCTTCTTTTTTCACTGCAATTAACCAGTCCACAATTTTAACACGGTAAAACCCAAACACAAAATTTTGTAAAAAATTAAACTTTAAATCGACATTGACATTTGCACGCAAAACGTCAAGAGATAGGCTTTTGTATGTTGCCAACCCAACAGAAAAAAAAAGTAGAAAATTCTTATGGGCCTATAAGAACACGCAAAATGCGTGTGATTATGAGCTTATAAGAGTCGCAAAATAGAAAAAGTTTCTTTTATTATGTTTTAGCAAGTTCATCCTTACTTCCAAATCCAGTCATACCAAAATCTAAAGCTAACAAAAATGGTTCTATACTGGAGAGCTTTAAGGGGGAATTAAAAACAATATATGCAAATATTAAAAATATTAACTGGAATAAATATGGGGACTTATTCGCAATTAAGGGATGTATGGATCTGAGTTTGGGAATTATGCAAGGAAATTTAGGGATGATTTTCGCAGAAGTATTTAAAATAAAAGGAAGAAATATAGGTTATGTAATAAGTATGTTGAGTATTTGTTCCATTGCAACGAATATAATGATGCCAAAAATAAGAAAAACATTCTACGCTGACGATGCGGGATTTAAAAGAATCATTCATGCTATTATTATGTTGATTATTACATATTTAGGAATGGGTTTAAGTTCAAAATTCTCGACATTTGTTATATTTATTGGAACTATGAGCGTTTCTAGAACACTTTTGGATCAAACATCAACTGAAGTTTTGACTGACAGAACCGAAGATAAGGATAAAGGTAAACTTTTAAGTTTATTTGATAGTTTAATGCAGTTATCGCAAATAGTTTCGCCGTTATTATCTGGCCTGATAGCAGATACTTTAGGTATACGAATTCCAGTACTTTTGTGTACTATACCAGCAACTATTGCTTGCCTATTAGCAATTAAGCAAGGACAAACTAGCAAAAAGATTAAATAAATTTTATATTATAAATAGTTTTGTATTATTATATTCTTAAAAATAAATGTTTTTTTTTTTTATATCTAGAACTTTAATAACACAGGCCCACAAAAGAAAAAAAGCGGGCTGTGCTGGGGTTAAGACCTAAGTTTTCTTATGTATTTTGGGATGCTGAATACGAATCTGTCATAAAAAAGGCACTTCGTCTGCTTATTTTGTTTCTACACTGAAAAAACTGTCTGGACCCACAAAAAAAGTGGTCTGTGCTGTGGTTAAGACCCACGGATTCTTATGTATTTTGGGATGCTGAACACGAATGTGCCATAAAAAAGGCACTTCATGGGCTTATTTTGTATCTACACTGAAAAAACTGTCTGGGCCCACAAAAAAAAAAGTGGTCTGTGCTGGGGTTCAGATCTACTTAATCTTATGTATTTTGGGATGTTGAACACGAATCTGTCATAAAAAAGGCACTTCATCGGCTCATTTTTTTTCTACACTGAAAAAACATTATGGGCCCACAAAAAAAAATAGTCGTCTGTGCCGGGGTTGAGACCCACCTATTCTTATGTATTTTGGGGTGCTGAACACAAATCTGTCATAAAAAAAGGCACTTCATAGGCTCATTTTTTTTTCTACACTGGAAAAACTGTCTGGAGCCACAAAAAAAAGAGTGGTCTGTGCTGGGGTTTAGACCCACCTATTCTTATGTATTTTGACATGGTGAACAAGAATCTGTCATAAAAAATGCTCATTTTTTTGTTACACTGAAATAATATGAGATTTTTACCATTTTAGACAGTCGTTTCAGTGTAGCAAAGAAATGAGCTGATGAAGTGCCTTTTTTATAACAGATTCGTGTTCAGCATCCCAAAATACATAAGAGTAGGTGGGTCTCAACCCCAGCACAGACCATTTTTTTTATTTTGTGGGCCTGTGTAATTAATTCCCTTACTTTTCATAATTTATTGTCTTACTTTTTCCCCAGAACTATCAGAAATTTCGCCGCTGCGCGACTCGTGTGAAATAGGTCACTTCCTGTACATATTATGTAATATACTAATGTAAAACTCAGCTGGGAGAAAATAATTTATTTAAAATAATAATAAACTTTTAGACTATACACGGTGTATTTGGTTTACGTTTTCAGTTAATCCTACAGTATTACCACAAGAGTACCTTTCTTAAATTAAAAAAAAAGGTACACAGAAAAAAGTTCCGGAAAAAAAACTGATGAGGCCCCCCGCCGTTTCGCACACCCCTGGTTGGTAATTAAATGAAAATAACATACGAAGATGGGCCATATAAAGATTAGTTCACATGTAAAACCTCGTTGCTATATCCTGAGTTATTAAACTATTAGCTCCCTAACGACGCTGTATTAGACATATATTTTGAACTATAGGAACTTTTTGTCATATTTTATGATGCAGAATCACCCCTTAAAATTATTGACTCTATTAAAAATACACCGTGTATGGTAACTACGTCCAGCTTGTTGTTTTCATTTGTTTTACACAAGTTGTAATTTTTCAAGCTACAGTCATTTTTATGGATGTGATACCACTGGGAACAGCATAACAATTGTAAAAATATAGTTTTAAGCTTCGGTGTTTGCAGGTTTTTATTTAATAAAAGCAGATGACTTGGCAAAAAATAACCTGCAGCAATCCTACAACACTTTAAAATTTAATTTTTACGTTCGTGTTTCATAAATCATATTTTTAAAGCTAAACATTTAATGGTTGTATGTACATGTAATTTTTGTATGTTTACCTAGGAGAGACATTAGACCATATATACATAGATACGGCATTAATGTTGATTTGTTTTATGTAAATATACAAAGCCAATAGTAAACAAACCACTATAGCGGTGAGGTTGCGAGGAGGTGAAGTATAGCATATTTGTCAACGAACCACTATAGCGGTGGGTGGTGACCAGAAGCGGGAAGGTGAAATCTACCTGGATATAGCAATGAAAACATTTCGGTTTGACGTGGACTCAAGGCGCATCTATGAGGGGATATATGATCTAATGGAGAGACTGCGTCAAAATGGGGCAGGACCGTAACTTCTTTAAGCCCCCCTAGCTTTGTTTCGCCCCCCCCTAGCGTTTTCGTTAAGCCCCCCCCCTGGCGTTTTTAAGCCACCTACCTATGGACTTCTAACCTTATATAATAAAAGAATATAGTGGGAATGCCTCGCGCCGTGGCGCACTGGCAAAAATCTTTAATTAAAGGTTTTATGAAATAAAATTAAAAAAAATAGCCTGCGGCGCTGAACTGGTTTTCCAATAAGGTGATACCACAATTTTAATTATCAGGTAAAATAATTTGCATACCTGTGTCTGAGAAATGTGAAATCTTTAAATATCTTTTCACTACTATCACTATTTAACTATTTTTATTCAAATAATAAAATAAATTAACAGAAATGATATTTCTTGAAATTTTTATAAAAATCAAGTAGCCTTGATCAATGACATTTGCTCAAATAAATACTTCGAACTGATGTTTAAAAATTTAGTTTTTTTTTATAATATTTAGCTTATTATTAATTGTATTAATTAATAATAATTATAATTAATTATATTTAATAAATAGAAAGTTATTTCGAGCTATTTTCTAGGGATTTAATCAGTAAAAATTGCACAAAAAACTAAAACATCTAAAGTGAAATCAATTGTTTATAAAATTTACTCCTACTAGGAGAGAAAAAATTATTATTGCTATAGGTGAAGAAAATTGATTTCACAGACTGAAAACATGATAAATAATGGTATGTCTAAAGCTAGTAGTGAAAAAAAAATATATATTTGCAAGAATGTGCTATGAATTTTGCGTTACAAAATATACTCGTAATAAGAAAACTATATTAAATATTTTCCGTCATCGATATAATATGCTTTGTAACTTTTTATTTCAAACATATTTTAAAACGTCAAATTCATCAGCTTTAATAGAGCGCATATCGATACCCCCAAGCAACAAAGCCGTAACTCATATATTGTCATTTTTCACGACAGCTAAATTTCTAAAATATTTTTTTTTGTTATTTAAGGGTGGGTAAATGATTGAAGTGGAAAAGGAAGTCATGTGATACATCATTTTAAAGCTTATAAAATTCTTTATTTTACTGTTTAAGTATTTATTGTTTATTTACTGTTTGTTTCTGATAATATTCAAGTTTAGAATTTCTTACTTTAGTGATTTTAAGTAAACTTTTGCTTAAAGTGGACTGTGGAGAAACCTGAGTAGTAATGGTGGTACTACTCAGGTTGGTGTGTCTTTTTTCAAGGCGTTTACCTATGAGTATAACTCAAAATGGGTCTAACTTGAGTTACATCCTTGTTGCTTGGGAGTGTCGATATATCGATTTGAAGTTTATTACAAATGTACAACAAATGATAAATAAATTCTCTATTTTTATGATTTTAAGTATAAAACTAGATAAAACGTTACAAGGTCCCTGTCAAAACATCGGCACTATTGTACACTAGAGCCATCTAGTTTGCAAATTTCAAACTAGGTGTTTTGTTTGATTTTAAATTCTGTATCTTTAAAACATTATATTTTAGCAAAAAACTATATAACATTTTTTATAGGGCTTAAAAAGAGCTTTTATTTAAAATATAATTTTTTGAAATCGCGTTATAAATATGTGAGATATGCTAAAAAAACCTTTTACTGCTTTTAACGCCAATATCTCGAAAACAATGCGTTTTAGGAAAACGTTGTTTATAACATTTTTTGACCAATTTAAAATTAACCTTAATTATAAACAAAAAAAGCTAAAAATAGGAGTTTTACCCTATTTTTACCCCCTTACCCCTAATCGTTTACCCCCAAAATCTAATCAGCTCTTCGGAATACGATAAGAAACAATATGCAAAAAACCGCAAGTCGATATCTCATGTAGAAATGGAGTTAGAGATTTTACACCCAGACAGACAGACAGACAGACAGACAGACAGACAGACAGGCAGTCACCCAGACAGGCAGACGGAGGTAAAATTTTTTTTACTGATTTCGACGAATGGTCTAAAACGTTGAGAAATGTGAAAAAAACGTGGTCAAAGATTTTGACTTTTCGGCGAAGATTTCAATACATCGGCACTCTTAGTAGCACTAAGTGCCGATGTAATAAACAATTAAACTGACATCTATTACCATAAATTTTAAAGTTATTTCTCGTCACAAAAATATAATCAATTAGCGAGGGTTGCCTTTTATATCCCGGTTCCCGGATCCCCTTAGACGAAATTACGCGAGTCGCACCCGAACTGACATAATCTTCGCCTTTTACCACACTTTCGCAAATGAGACACTGCAAGTTTTGTGGGAACTAACATATAGTACTCAGAAAATGAATTATGCACCAAGTACTTACACTGACAAATAAAACTGTCTAATTTAAAAGCCAAGGCGCTTTTTTACGCGGTTGCCAAGAAGCCGCGCATGATTGGTTTTGCCAAGAAGCAATAAAATTCCCTAAAATATAATAATAAAATATTTTAAAAAGACAATTCGCAAAAAGAAAGGTTAGTTGTCAAATGATTTGACAGTAAAATTTTCTCTTTCTCTCTATCTCTCTCTTTCTCTCTCCCTCTTTCTCTCTCTCCCTCTTTCTCTCTCTCTTTCTCTCTCTATCTCTTTTTACAGAATTTAGCAATAAAACAATATAACTGGCGCAGTCGATAAAAAGAAAACTAATTTTACGACGCGCCTCTCTTGTTCCATTAGACGTTAATGAAGCTCGTAGAGTACAGGCTGTGTCACTACTTGATTTGGATCTGCTTAAATAATAATAATATAAATAATAATAATAATTTCCATTTATTTCCAAAAAAATCCAATTTTACATACCTAGGCATCCAAAACAGTAATTTAGGGAAATGTTGTCAGATAAAAAATAAATATTACAAATATAAATATTGCAAATATACATAATAGTACATAGATAGAATAAACATATACGTAAGTACATATATACATATACATAAGTACATGGATAGTATAAACGTTACGATAACCATAAAGTTTTTGAGGATGCCTTATAAAACAAAAAGATCCTCTATCCCCGCTTGCATCATATCTCCTATAGGTACTAAAAAGTTAAAAACTCATTAAGTATATACCAGTTATAAACCAAAATGCAAGTTGACAAAATACCAGCTTAAAACATTTTAAATATATAAATCTAGTCAGCAAACAAAAAAGCGTAGCTGTTAAAAATCAACAGAGGCAAAAATTCATTGTTTGTTTGCAGGCATATTGACACACTGTCGTCGCTATTTCCGATTTGCTACCACTGAAATGCTGAAATTGAAAGTTTGCTATGTAAATTGTGAAAATGTAAAAATGCGAAAATCTTTGACGGGAGGGTGGGATAAAACACTTTGAGGGTCGTTATACACTGTCGTTCTTATTAAAATCAACACGGGCATAAATGTCAGCAAAAAAATGGATGAACGTGTAAAATACCAACTGAAATTAAATAAATTTATCAATTTAAATGGAAAAATAACCAATCCAAGAGTTTATGACACTTTTCAGTATGCTGAAAGGTGACACCTTTAACATTCTCAAATGTAAGAATAAAGGTCATATTGTTTATGTTCTAAAACCAGAAAGAACGTCCTTGCTTGACGAGTCTAATTTTCTGGGCGAGTTACGAGGTTCACAAAAAAAAAGAGACGATCAAAAAAAATTGTTTCGAACATACAACGATATTTAGACGGCCGAAATACGGCCTTGTACATGGCTGAATTAAGAATAAAATGTGCTTTGATATTCTTTGATAAAAATGGAGAGGTGCTATTTAAAAAACAGTAGTTGGAGGTGGTTTAAAAAGGGTGGGTAGTTTTGGACACGTCAATAAAATCTTCAATGGTTCCCATTCAATGCCATTTTTTTGCAAAAAAACTATCTGTCCAAATAACGGAGATATAGCTTGACAACAACCTGGCGTGACACCCGGTTTAGTTATATTATATAAGGAATTAATTTATAATGTTTTTATTAAAATAAACACATTGCAGTATAATAATTTCCTTACAAAGAGAGGCGATAAAACTTTCAGGACAAAATATTGTCACCCTTTGGCTACGTTTTTTTCTATTTAGACAGTTTTTATAGTTTCCTGTTTTGCGATTACTGAAATGCACCCGACGTCGAAAAGGAGACTCCTGTAAAGGACCTGGGGTGCAGAGGAGTCCTTGATAGCAGGGGTTGGTTACTGAGGATTGTTAACGTTTAGCTCCGAGCTGTGAGACCGAGCTAAAAGGCTAACGACTTCTGATGATTATAAGCATCAGGAAAAAGTATGGGGTGGAAAGAAGTCTAATTTTTTATATTTTCATTATATACAGGGTGATTGGTAATTCGACCTATTCCTTGAAAGGGGTTATACTATAGGTCATTTGCAAGAAATTAAGTCCTATCAACTGGTTGTCAGAAATGAGCCTTAAGGGAGCTACGGCCCTTCGAAGATGACATATTAAATGGGAAACAAAAAAAATCATGAATAAAATTTTAATGCTGCAGGTGATTCTTCACTTAAAACTAAGTAAAAAAGTATTCTTCACCAAAACACCTAAATTTAATAGTGTAGGAATAATAGCCTTTTAAAAAGTAAAGTTTTTGGTAGCATAAAATGTTACTTCCTTTTAATTGCATTTTTTGAAAACGGTTGCTCCTACAGTGTTACACTATATGACATATTTTATGTATTTTTACTTAACGAATTCATATTTTTTACAAAAAATCCAAAAAAATTACACATAAAAAAGTTTGGGGCAAAAATGTGTTAAGCCTAATACATTTCTCCGTCTAGGGACGCCTCTGGATAAATTTAAAAAAATTAATTAATATAAACTTATTGCCCTTATTAATACTAGTATACATGCAAAAGCTCGTCGCTCTAGCTTAAAGGGTACCAGAGTTGTTAATTAAAAACATAATTTTTATTACAATTTTAAAGGGCTGTAGGTCCCTTAGGGCTCATATCCGACCTGATGGCACTTAATTTTGGCAAATGACCTATAGTATAATCCCTTTTAAGGAATAGGTCGAATAACCAATCACCCTGTATATATCAAGGTCAATTAAAATTATATATTATTACAATCCCCTTGTCTGTATGAACAGCTCTTAACTTCAGCGCATCCTTGATGCACCAAACTGTCAAAATTTAACAAATCAAAACATGTTACAAGCTATTTATACAGACGAGGCGAATAATTATAATAATTAAAATACTTATTTAAGGTTAGTTTATGTAAAAATTAACGAAGCTAACAAGAAATATAAATAATTTTAGGTCTATACTGCGCATGCTTAGTGATAATTAATGAACTATGGTCTGTTTCATCAAGCAAGAGAGTAAATTAAAAACTACACAGTAAATATTTTTTAAAACAGATTCGAATATTGGATGTGCGAATATACTGCGTAGTTTATTTTATAAAACATAACTATATTTTATACATAAACATATACTATTCAAACCTGTTGTAAAAATATTTACTGTGCGATTTTTAATTTACTTGCTTGATGAAACAGACCATAACTAGAAGTATAATGCGCATGCATAATTCTTACTCATGCACAGTGTAGTCATAATATTATATTACGCACCGAGTACGAGAAGTGCACTGAAATAGGTTTGCGTCGAGGTGCGTATACTATTTGTACTACTACTTGTGTGCGCCATGGCTGAACCTATAATTTTGCAAGCCCCTCGTCCAGCAAAGTCGTTCTTTCTGACCTTGTCACACAAATACCGCCCATCTGCAAGGTTATAGGATTTCTTTTTCTTTAAACGTGGCAACGTAGCATAAAGGTTTGATGTTAGCAGTTCGCTTTTTAGAAGTGTAGAGACGCGCTCAGTACTTCGACAGCTGCCCTGTCGTTGTTTTAATTTTATGTAAAAATATATTTAGGTAAATATGTTTTTACATTAAATGTTTTTATTTTTTATAAATTATAAGCTGAATCGACTATTCCTGAAATGCTGAAAAAGTCCTATGATGGGCAAAGTTGTACCCTCTGGGCAAAGTTATACCCTCTGGGCAAAGTAGTAGGTCACTATTGTAACCTACAAACCTTGCAATAAATACGAATTAGAATCTCGAGTAGAATCTTTTCATTTATAAAAAATATCGTAGGACTGAGTACCTTTGAGTCTGGCCGTTTACAACATTTTTCTCCACCTTAATAAAGAGCTTTACCCTTCAATGATAAGTAAACGGGTTCTGTGTGATACGTAAAACGCTTACTGCTCTCCTGCTTCCTGATGTGTACCTCAATGACGGAGACCATTGTTATTTTGCAAAGCAGTTTAGATTAATCCTGCTTATATACAGAATGTGGCGCATAAAAATGTAAAAGTTACAATAGTACTGCCAACAAAACAATCCCAAATATCACCGATGATCTAAGAATATTCTCTAATTATTCTATTGGGAATATTCTTAGAATAAACTTTTAGATATGCTATGATTATGCTTAAAACTTGCGCTCAAAATGCATAATCGATGCATATGCATGACATATCCTTATAATTTTCTCATATCATTCTTCTAATTCATATCCTAAGAAATTTATATTACGAATATTCTTAGAAATTATGTTATGCTAAGAATGTTCTGATAGTAGGTTTATTTAAATTTGCCGCTGTTCTGAAATACATTTTTTACATTTTGGTGTTGTATTTCTACAGTAGCCGATAAAAAATTATACATTTAATTGTTTTTGGTAATTCTAATCGTGTATTATTTGATTATAATTATAGACCTAAGTCTAGTTATTGGTGATTTTATTAAGTCTAATGTTTGTAAGCTATGTAAGATTGTATTTTGAGCATAGAAAGGTATGTACCTTAATACTAACAAATTAATGCATGAAAATGTTAATATTCCTGAATTTTAAATATTGTCTATTATACCTATAATAGTTTAAGACATTGTTTTGTACCACACAATGCCATTATTACACATGTCACTATTCTGGATATTGAATACTTTAGATTTGACAGATCATAAATTAGGTTAGATAGTTTTTCAAGTTTTAAGAAGATGCTGGGCATATTATGCAAGATTTTTTTAGAATGATCATAGAAACTTTCGCATGATTAAAACGGTATCCATTAAATGTCTTAAAACCTTCTAAGAACGTTCTACGTAAAACATCACATATTCTTAGAATCATACAACATTCCCAATATTTATTTTAAGAATATTCTTAGAACTGTTTTGTGCTATTTAGGATGCGTCCCCTCAAAGTTTAATTTTACAATAAATAAATAAATAAATAAATAAAAACATTCAGAAAAAAAAGTCTAAAAATCTTAGAATTTTTTTCAAAAATTAGCGAGATTTTCGTAAGAAAAAAAATTTAATATTTACTTTCCCTCAAAAAAATTGCAAAAAATAGCTGTTTTATATAAAACGTCTAGAAGCATAGAAAAGCGTATCAAAATCGGTACTTACAAATGTTAAGCTTTTTGAATGTCCCTTTAATAAAAATAATTGGTGAGATTTCTCTTATTGTTACTTTGCCTTTAATTGTAGCATAAAGTAGCATTAACTATTTCCGAATCATTACTCTGATGATATTGGGAGCAATAAAAAGCATTGCCCTTTTAAGGGCGAAGTAATAAAATACGCTATTTGTTTACGCACACCAGAAAAGAGTCCTTATTGTCGGTGTGAAATTACATACACAGACATAGAAAAAACGGATTCCTTGAACCAAGGACACGTGTCTTTGGATATGTTCAAAGCCATATTCTCTTGTTTCAAGGGTGGCATTTTCTTGAACCAAAGTCAAATACCTTGAATAAAGAGCACGGGTTTTGGAATAAAAATCTGCACTCTTTATTCAAGGACATTGACTTTGGTTCAAGAAAATGCCAGCCTTGAAATAAGAGAATATGGCTTTGAACATATACAAAGACACGTGTCCTTGGTTCAAGGAATCCGTTTTTTTCTATGGATAGAATAATAGTATATTATTTACCAAGTGAGAGAAGTTTAACATTTTTGACTTGCGTCAAATTGCGGGATAAGCGCGCTAGCGCAAAGCCCGCAAGACGCGGTCTAAAATGTTAAATCTTCACTCACGTGAAATATATAGTATTTTTTAATTAATTAGCTATTTATTTATTTATTTATTTATTTATTTTACTAAAATTTAATGAAAAAGCTACTTTCTTCAGTTAATTTTTCTTTAAGTTCTTCCTTCTTCAATACAACTCTGCCTACTGATTTTAATGAACCGGAAAACCCCACAGTACCCCACATCTTTGATACAAATTCACCTCATACAGAACAATCAGAAACTTTAACACGTAATAATTTAACAGTAAAAAAGAAATATCAATATACCAATAACATCACCTGAACATATAAATATGTCTTGGCGAAATTGGACATTTAACTATAATTTCTATAAGTAGTTTACAAAATTACTAATTACTTTTGTTAAATTTTGTTAATAAATATGTCATTTTAAAAAATAAACAATTTTAAGGTTATATCAACAAAATACCAGATTATTTGTACTGCGCAAATTGCGCAAGGCTTGAAGCAAGGCATATGTAACCTATAAAACATTGTCGTTTTACGAGTTGAATATCTAATATCTAATATATGGAGGTTGTACCTCTAGTAATCTATGATCTTTACGGTAATCTATGGGTTGATTAATGGAATATGATGGACGAATGATTTTCACTTTTCGAAGTGTTTTTTGTAAAACATGTTTATAGATACTAATTTAGTTAATATTTTTTAATTTATCATGCAATAAATAAATTTGGTGCCTAAAGAAACTTGTATATAGCAATGTGATTTAATAATTATGTGAAACGTCAGATGCCAAAACAGCTGAATAAAAATTCATTATTAACCATGGTGCAATTTCATTATTTTTAGTACCTCTAACGTCATAGGTAGAGAAATAATATTTCTACCAATGAAAAGAACAGTAATAAAGATGTGCTTTTAGGTTGGTGGTGAAAAAATAGTTGTATATGCGCCCACCACTATACTATCCTCATAGACAAAGAACATAGATGAGCTGTCATCTCAAGGTTATATACAAATTTACGATCCGCCATTTTGATTAGAAGTCCAAACCGGGAAATTCAAATTAATTCTTTAAAAAAAATATATCATATACTGCAGAGATGAATTATGCTCATAAAAAAGTTACATAAATATTCGTGCAGTGAAGATCATAATTTTTCATTTATAATACTGTGTAGGACTGTCCTACTAGAACATACACTCCAGTATGTAGTCAAGTCATGTCACCAACTTGTAAAATCTCTTATATTTCTTAAACATTAAACAACAATACAGGCACTTTTCTGGCCAACCTGCTAAAAGGGAAAATCAGGAAAAACTGAAAACAGCGTACCTAATATTTGAATTCTCGCTTCATTTAAGAATGGAAATTCTTTTGCTGTACCTATTTGCGTTTATTTTATTCGTGAAAATAAAAAAGCTGTTTTTATGAGAGAAAAACACATACTAAAAAATAACTTTATTCAAGGGCGTAGATGTTTTTTTTCTATGCGGGGTGTCCAAACCAAGATTTTAGATATTTTTTCCGGGATTAAAAATAAAAAAAGGCAAATTTATATTTTTTACAGGATTATGCAATGAAAAAAAAAACATATATTTTTGTTCTATGGAGGAGGGGGGTAATTACCCCCATCACCCCCTCATCTACGCCCTTGACTTTATTTGCAAGTTATCCATAAGGATTTTTAAAAGATTCGGTATACCTCTACACCCCTCAACGTTTTTACATAATTTAAATTTATATTTGTTATTTTATTTTTTTGCATTTTTTTTTTTATAATATATATATATACGTGCTAAAGGGGAAGATATTGCTTTGTTTGTAGCAGTACTTTAAAATAAAAAACGTATAAGGACTAAAATAAGTTTAGAGCCAAACCACAGATTTGTAAATTTCTAAAGGACCCCGCACATTTAATGAGGAAAATGTCTTTCCGCTGATTTCGCTAAAACTTTGCTATGTTGTAGAACTTAGTTCCTGAACAAAACTGGCAGACTCGCTACCCTACCTCTATTACCAGTTTTGGTGCAATAACTGTTTAAGTGCTTTCCTTGCATTTCATTAATTAATTGACTGTATCTTGGAAACAACTAGCATTGTTACTTAAGAAATTCTGCATTGAAAATGAAACCATGGTTAAAATAAAGGTCAAACCTATTTTTTTTTAATTTATTCACGATAATTTTTAAACGCTTTGCCCTAGATGCTTTATATTTGGTAGAAGTCTAGATATTAAGTACATTCACTTTTGTACTAAATTTGAAATCTCTAGGTCAAAGCGTTCAAAAGTTATTGCAAAAAAAACACAAAAAATAGGGGTTTTACCTCGTTTGGACCAATTTGCCCCATTTTAATTATTACAAAAAATAAGCTGGATCTTCTCTTATACGTAAAATACAAAATAAAAAAGCCGCTTGTCGATTTCGACTCAAAATGGCCTAAAACGTCGAGAAATGTGAAAAAACGTCATCAAAAATTTTTATCCGTCATGCCCGAATAGAATACTTTTGCACTATTCTGGGTATTCGACATTATTAGACACCCTGTATATAGGATTATCATACCTAAGAAATCCACATCCCTATAAAGAATAACTTGCAGCTTTTTCTTTTTCTCCAATGCTAGTTGTTTCCAAGATACAGTCAATTAATTCATAAAATGCAAGAAAAGCACTTAAACGGTTATTGCACCAAAACTGGTCATAGACTAAGTTTGCGACCCTGCCAGTTTTGTTCAGGAACTAAGTTCTACAACATACCAAATTTTCAGCGAAATCCGCGGAAAGACATTTTCCTCACTAAATGTGCGGGGTCCTTTGTGTGCCAAATATAATTACTTTTTGACAATGTTACATAGTATATAATATTAAATTTGACAATCATTTTTATCTTATTCCAAGCTACCCTTATAAGACTCTCTACAGCTGTATCTAGAAGAGTATTTCCTATGCAATGGTTTCCAGGTATTTAAAATCGTCTAAAATAATTACTGCCCCTGATGAAAAAATATATATACCGTGCGATTATAAAGTGCCGAACACTTTTTAATGCAAAACTGGCATTAGAGATGAGTAAAATGCAAGAAAGCTGTGTGCGTTTTACTGCCCACCGAGCTGTTGTACGTAGCAATCACATGGGCTTGTCGCGCACAACTCTAACAGAGGCGTGGCTTCAAACGAAGAGTATTTTCTTTTCAAACTATTCGGAACTTTATAATCCCACTGTATACATACAGAGTTATTCAGAAATAAATTCGAGAAATTTAAGAGGTGAATCTACGTTAAAAAATATGTAAAAAAATTCCTATAAAGGTTGGTCAGGAAATGAGCCCTAAGGGAGCTACGACCCTCCTAAGGGTACATCTAAAAAGTAGTTTTTATTTAATATTTCCAAACCACAGTAACTAATTTTTGCACATGCCTTACCATTGATTTCATGTAATTTTTATTTAGTCGTGGCTCCCTTAGGGCTCATTTCCGGAACGACATTTATAGAATTGTTTTTTTCATAGTTTTCAATGAGGTGATTCTAACCTCTTAAATTCTTTGAACTTATTTTTGAATATCCCAGGGTGTTTCAGAAATAACACACCTAATTTTAAGGGGTGATTCTAGATAAAAAAGATATGAAAAAAGTTGCTATAAATATATTTTCAAAAAGGGGTTGTAAGGGAGCTATGCCCTTTAAAAGGAGCCTCTAAAATTCGGTTTTTATTTAGTAACTCTTTGAAATATAAAAAGTAGGTTTTGCTTATGATATAATTTTTTTCTATTTTCATAACACGTTTTTAGCGCACTAGTTACTAAACTTGTACTCGTGCGCTAAAAACGTTTTATGAAACTAGTACTACTATAATAAGGCTTATCAACGTATGTTATTTTCATGTACTTATTTTGAACAGGGGCGTACAAAACGGGAGGCTTTACATTTTTAGGGACACTCTTAATAAAAGAGATAAGTATAAAAATTTAAAAAAAAGGTTTATACTAAACTCAAATGTGTGGCAAATAAAACAAAAAAACTAGGATAATTTTAGGACAACTACACTGATAAAAAGGATTTATTTCGATATGGCCAAATTAATTATTGGGTTGTGAGTAACAAATTTTATTCGAGTCAAATAAATATTTAGTTCATGTAAACAAATATTTTAATTTCGAAATGATTTGTTAATGGGAACAAAATAGTTTATTTGACAGAAATAACATTTATTTGACAGAAATAACATTTATTTGTCACAACCAAATAATTTAATTGGCCATATCCAACCAAATATTTTGTTGATACAAATAACCTGTTTTATCAGTGTATAATAGTTATATATAATAACAGTTTTTCGATTGAGTAGGTTTTTAGAGAGCCGGCCAATCGGGCCGGCCCGAGGGTAATAAACCTACGAAATCGAAATATAACTTTTTGTTATTACGATTACGATTGTTACTAATTATAATAAATAATTAAAATATACTTAATTTTAAATTTCAAAAAGTATTTCCTTTTAGTGTCTTATTACTTATCTAGTTATCCACGACAAATTGCTATCCAATCAAATCGTTAAAAAAACAATTGAATCGTTTTTTTTGCGTGCGGGTTCATTTTCAAATTAAAAAAGCTATAGCTTGGTGATTAATTTCTGTTAAAATGTATCTGTTATGAAAATAGTATTACTTCTGAACCGTTCTATGAATATTATAAATATTGAAACTGATTTTACAATTGAAATTAGGTGTTTTATATTTATTTTGTTGGATGAATACAGATTAATCAGTTAACATATATTTTGAGGTTATGTTATAGAAGAAATGTTATTTTGTATGTAATGATTATAATAACCGTATCTGGTCAAAAATAACAGTTAGTTCAAGACCAGAAGTGTACAAAAGATCATACTTCTTTATAAATGTTACAGTAAAGGTAAAGCATCTTCTTTTAAAAAGCTTAAAAATAACAAGTTTTAGTTAGCGGGCAAAAAAAACTTTTTGGCCCTAGGGACACAAAGTTCAACTTTTTGCCCGTAAAATATGAACAAAAAGTGTCGCTTTTAGAATCAATCGAAAAAAAAGAGTTGATTAAACAATGCGAAGCATTACATGTCTTCATGACTTGTTATTTGCCAGCCCGCATATGTTACCATTAATCTAAATTGTATCGTCTTCCAACCAATAAATATTTAATAACGTATCACACGCCCTTCATATCAGGTTACCTCTGAACATGTCAATTTGTCTAATTAACAATTCACAGCGTATCACAACAATGTAATTATGTGGAAATTTCATACCTAATCCAGGCTAAAACTATCCGATTTCTGGATATTATGTTCTACATGTATAAAATAAAAGGAATTATGGGAAATTCTTAGAGAATATTATTAGTTCCGTCAAATAACGAGAAATTCCTATGTTAAATTGCATTAAATGTACACGGGCTGATATTTTAAAGGGTATTAGTCGATAGTAACAGAACACTCTGTGTTTAATACTCAGTTTGTATATTCCATGATAGCTTTTTATTCATGTATAGCCCTAAATAATACTTAATTAACGTATATTTAGATGATAAGGGATCGACTGATCCTAAAACTATATAGTCTAGTCAAATAATAAATGTACACGGGCTGATATTTTAAATGGTAGTAGTGGATGGTAACAGAACACTCCTGTTAGTTTTTCACCGGGTGATATTTCAAATTTTGTAATTCTAGAATGAATTTAAATATTTTATTTTGATACTAAAATGTTTATTATTCAACAAAAAGTAGTAGTATACAACTTTCTGTTGCTTCAAAGCAAAAATTAGGTGCCAACAATAGGAAAATCTGGATGCCAATCATTAGCAAAAAGGTGCCAATAATACAAAATTGTGTATTCTTGTAATTAATTTAAAAATTCTTTAATATTATTAAGATCTCAGTTTAAATTTTTTATAATATATAAAATAGAATAATTACTAAATGATGTTAAATTATTTATTCTTGATAACATGAAATATTTAATAAGTTAATGAAATATATGTGGAAAATTTCTTAAAGTGCCAATAATTGGGGGTTTTACCCTAAATTCTAATTTCAAATTAATAGTTTGTCAAACTTTAGACTAGGTATAACATATTTACATGTTTGGTGGCACTTAATTTATTCCCCTTATTCAGTATTCTGTCTACTAATTGCAACAATTGCCCGTGTTCAGAGCCTAATTAATTTATAACGATTGATTGTAGTGGCTTTGGAGTTCTGGAAATTGCCTGTAACAGCTACAGTGGCTGTAGCATTATAACACACAGAAAAACAAAATACTATGAACTAATTGTACTATTTGTGTTAGATACTTGATGCAAGTATGGAAATACTTGATACAAACATATTTAACTTATTTTAAAAAATTTGTTTTAAGTTCAATTAGTACTTACACAGTACTGTCCAAAAGTCACCCCCTCTTAAGTTTTGAACGACAAATGGAGTTACTGCTTTCTAAGGTAGTAGGGCAGTATAGGCCTAGGTTCATTAAAATCAAAAACGAAAAAAATAAAAAAAAAAATAAAAATTAAAAAACTTTTTCAATTTTTTTTTATTCAAAAAACATTGTTTTTTCGTAAAACGGAAAATAAATTAAAAATTTTTGAAAAAAATTGTTTTTACCCCATTTAACCCCCTTACCCCAATCCGATTTTTACCAAAAACAGTCCCAGCCCAGAACTTTGGATAATCAATCAATGGTCCAAATTTGAAGTCTCTAGCCCGAAGCGTTCTTGAGTTATCGTGGTCACAAATTTCCCGGACACACAGATCGACAGACCAATAGACAGATTTTTTTTTTGACGGAAATCATATTTTTTGGATAAAAAACGTAAAAAAAGCAATAAAATTTTTTCGATTTTTTTTTTACTTACGCAAGACTTTCCTTGGGGAAGAAAAACCGTATTTATTTAAAAATATTTTTTTTTAGCCAGGGACAACTTTCTTCCTCTAGAAATATATTTACCCATATACTTCTCAAAGCATTGCCGGCGGCTTGCCGCAAATTTACATCGTTCTATGTTATTATTATGCATCACATAAGCCTCTTACCAGACGTTTTATACGAGCTTAGCCGCGCTTTTCCCCAGATTATTTTACCGCACTTAACTTGCAAATATTGCAGCTTTTTTATTTGCATCTAAGAGTTCTTTAAATATAGCTATGCGTTTTATAAACACAAGGAAACAGGTTAATTTGAATAATATGAGATCAAAAGAGGTTTTGTTAAAAATAGAGATTTTTTTAGTTAAAATATATCAAGGGACATTATTTTATTTCATAGCAAGACCGAATTATATTTTCGTTTTTGTGTTATTCGGTCAGATATATTCGACACCGGCAAATTCAAAAATCCCTCCCGCTACGCGGTAGAGATTTTTTTTATACATTTGCTGTGTAGGAAAGCTTTTGGAAATACAAACACATAGACAAGGAAAGACCTCCAAAGCCGTTGCGGAATACTGTGATAAATGTGCCTAGCACATCTGAGATAAACTTGCACATGCGCACTTCTATTGTTGTTTTTGACGAGTATTTTTTGACCTTAGTTTTGTGTGTCAAATAAAAATTGTAAAAAAATCAACAAAAAACAATAATTATCTACGAAGAAACGTCGAAATAGTTTTTTTAAATTATTTTATAAGAATTTTTCGAGGTGTGTTTGAGTTTCGGGATTTTGGTACACCTAGTTTGAGTACACCAGGGATTGACCCTTTGCTCTTCATAAAGCAACAATACAGGTTAGGTTTAAAGTTATAAACAAATGCAGCAAAAAAACAATTAAAACACAGTAGAAGTCAAAAAATGAACAGAAACAAACGACGATCTGACAGTACTGACAGTATAAACAAACTACTAATAATTCGTCACCCCAGTGTTGGTTTGTCATATCTCTATTTTTGGACATTTTAAGATTTTTACTGGGGGATTTTTGGAGATAAGAAAAATGAATACTGGGGTGATGAATTGTCTTACGACCGACAGCATTTCACAGCTGATAGAGATGCGTACTGCGCAAGGTCAGATATATTGCGTTACGTCATTTCGCTGCCCCGTTCTGTCACAAAATAATCTTGCGCAGGCTGGACTAATGGTTCTCTTTCCTTCTCTATGTACAAACAGCAGACGATCTTTAAGAAAAATTTACAGTTTAAATAAACAAAATTATTAAGCAAAGTAAAAAAAAACTAAAACTGTATTTCCTTTAAAAATGTATATTCTTTTATTTGTTAAATGTTAAACTATAAAAACAGTAACTGTCTAAAAACATTTAACTTGAAAAGTTTAAGCAGCTCTTTTCACAATTCTCTTTTGTATCAAACGAAAGTATAGAAAATATTCAAATAAAAATAAAGTCAATGCTGAGAAAGAAAAGTTGAGTTTACTTTAGTTTATATATACGCAGAATACACAAACAGACACTAAAAACATTTAAAATAAATCTTAGATTATTTCAAATGTTAAAATTTTAGAAAAAAGTGATACCGTCAACAGGGGTGACTTCGGACGGTGTGACTTCGGACACTTTTTTTTTCAATAATTTTTTGTTTTTCAAAATATCTTTTTTACAAAAAAGTGTAATTTTTTTTGTTATTTTTTTTTTTTGAAAATATTTTTTTTAACTAGGTATTTGGAAAATGCAATATGCCATTTACGGCTTGTTAATACTTAAAATTATTCACCTTAATTAATGAAATCATTATATTAACGAAATTTCATTAATTTAATAAGTATTACATTCAGATAATAAAGTTTTTCTGGTTAAAATATAACAGGGTTCTTTGGCTTAAATACAGAGCGGTCCAAAAGTCACCCCCCCTCTTAACTTTTGAACGAGTTTAGATATCGACTTCAAATTTAGAACTCTTAAATAAGACAACTTAAACTATCTTTAAGCATATATTTGATACTTTTAGCTCTTAAAATGTGGGCAGAGGGGCATGGGGCGATATTTTTTTAAATGGAAAGGTGGGTCGTGTGATACATCATTTTAAAGCTTATAAAATTCTCCATTTAACTGTATATTTTTTTATTTTTTTTTAAACTTTTTTTTTTTGGGTTTAAAATAGGGTTGAAAATGGGTATTTTTGTCAAAACTTCTCTAAAAAATCCAAACAATTTTTTAAAAATGCCTAATTTCATGTTTTTCAAAATATCTTTTTTACAAAAAAGTGTAATTTTTTTTGTTATTTTTTTTTGAAAATATTTTTTTTAACTAGGAATTTGGAAAATGCAATATGCCATTTACGGCTTGTTAATACTTAAAATTATTCACCTTAATTAATGAAATCATTATATTAACGAAATTTCATTAATTTAATAAGTATTACATTCAGATAATAAAGTTTTTCTGGTTAAAATATAACAGGGTTCTTTGGCTTAAATACAGAGCGGTCCAAAAGTCACCCCCCCTCTTAACTTTTGAACGAGTTTAGATATCGACTTCAAATTTAGAACTCTTAAATAAGACAACTTAAACTATCTTTAAGCATATATTTGATACTTTTAGCTCTTAAAATGTGGGCAGAGGGGCATGGGGCGATATTTTTTTAAATGGAAAGGTGGGTCGTGTGATACATCATTTTAAAGCTTATAAAATTCTCCATTTAACTGTATATTTTTTTATTTTTTTTTAAACTTTTTTTTTGGGTTTAAAATAGGGTTGAAAATGGGTATTTTTGTCAAAACTTCTCTAAAAAATCCAAACAATTTTTTAAAAATGCCTAATTTCATAATGAAAAAAAGTAAATTATACTTTTCAACTAATTTTAGTTTACATAAATAAAAATTAACAAAAAAAAACTTAAAACATTATTTTTCTAGCACAAAAAACTGAAAAATCAAAACCTTAAAAAACATGTTTAAAAAATTTTAAAATGTATGGTTATATAGAGAATTTTAAAGGCTTTAAAATGATGTATCACACGACCCCCCTTTCTATTTAAAAAAATTTCCCCCCATGCCCCCCTGCCCACATTTTAAGAGATAAAAGTATCAAATATATGCTTAAAGATAGCTTAAGTTGTCTTATTTAAGAGTTCTAAATTTGAAATCGATATCTCAACTCGTTCAAAAGTTAAGAGGGGGGGGGGGTGACTTTTGGACCGCACTGTATAATGTTTTAGATTGTATACAATTTTTCCCTTGCAATAAAGGGAGCAAAATTAAACTTTTATTAAGGTGTTTTTATTTTATACTTTTATCATAAGAATGTTTTTAATTCAGTTATAATTATATTTAAACTTTTAGAAATCCTTATATATTACATCGTTTCAAACGAGTCGTTTGTTAAAAAATATATTTAAAATATTTACTTTTGAATTAAAACTAACGATATATATTTCATAAAATATAAATTAAAACCTTTTTTTTATGTTCATCATTAAAATTTATCTCGAAAAATCTGCACGCTCAAATGCATATGAAGAAGGATAAAGAATCTTTATTAAAGATACGCGCGCTATATTTTTCTTTTCTTTTGAATTTGTTTCTTTTCATAATATTTTTACAGAATTTAATAACAACTAAAAAATTAATAGAAAAATTATGCATTCAGGCAAATGCGTTTTATCAATGGAGAATTCTCCCATTAGATTAGACAGGGACAAAAGTTCTACCCAAAAAGGATAGAAGACATACATACACTCCCACTTCAACCCAACCAAACAAATGCTGTATTTGTTCTTTGTTGAACAAATACAATATTTACTTGGCCGGGCGAAAAGTGCATTATTAAAGAAATTACTGGCGCCATCTAAATTTTAGTAGAATTATCTTATTCTACAGATTCACATTAGCTATGTTCGTTCGTGGCGCTCAGTGCTACACTTTCCGGCCAACCAAATAAATACTGTATTTGTTGTATGAAAAACAAATACAGTATTTATTTGGTTGGCTGGAAAGTGTAGCACAAATGAGATAGAGATAGGGTAGACGTCTTTTGTTTCATAATTCTAGTTGTAGAGAGCTCCATTCTCTGGAAACTAAATAATTATAATTATTTACTATTATGGGTTGAGCCCGGTCGGGGACTTGCGAGCTATGACTAATCTTTTGTCTTTTTTTACACTTTTTTCATAGTACACCGCCGTGCGCGTGTTATAGAGTGGGGGCAGCTGTCTGACAGCCGTCTTCGCTCGCTTCTCAGCAGTGTTCCATATAAAAAATACACTATAAGAGAAAGTCAAATACGTGACCGTGAAAAGTATTCAGGACCCGAACCTGTGTTTTGGCTTCTAGGTACGACTGAGCGATGGCGCCAGCTGTATATGAACTTGATTGTTTAGTGGGAGTGGGGTGAGGGGTGGTATATCTGTCAAAACAATTGAAATTTTACTCGTGAAATTTTACTCGTGATTTGCAATTTATTGTGCTTTTATACCGAACTTTTATTGTGATGTCTAATACAAAATGTGTATTGTACCGTTTTGCAAGGATCAGTTAAGTAAACGTCACCGTTTTCCTAGTGATGCAAACTTATTTAATGTGTGGGTCAAAAACATTAATAGTGCCAAGTTAAATAAAATGACTAAAGGCAGGGACTAACCCTGTCTTGAAAAGCTTCTTATTATTTTGACTGAGCTATTTAGGGCAGGGACAGCCCCTACACAAAAAAACTTATTGATTTGACTGAGCTGTTTAGGGCTAGGACAAATGCCCTAAAAAGCTTCTTACCATTTTTACTGATATGTTTAGGGCAGGGATGGCCCCTATCGAAAAGAGCTTATCAGTTTGACTGAGCTAGCCTTAAACAGCTGTTTAGGGATAGCCCCTGGCCAGAGAAGCTTATCGGTTTAACTGATTCATATTGTTTATCTGTTAAATGTAGGAATACTAATTATAAAAACCTTGCAAATGTGCTCTGGCCTTAGGCAGTATATTGTGTATGACACTCAATTATATATGAAGGCAAATGTTTACTCCTCATATATATTTATTTATAATAAAAAGTTAACTGTTAAAAGTACGACATAATTGTTTTAATTTCCTATCTACGTTTAAAATAAAATATATAAAAATCAAAGCAAAGTGTTTTTTTTTTTAATTATAAGTATAGGTTTATTTAGCAAAAGATAAAATTTCATATTTTTAAAGTTTAACAAATTTTACATTTAATTAAAATTTCAATTCATATATTGTTATTTTTAATTAATGTGCGGGTTAGATAACCCACTTGTTAGACTTTAAAAATTTGTTCTATCTTTTGGTGAATAAACTTAAAGTTTTAAATAAAAATACAGAGCTTTTCCCCATTTTTACAAAATTGATTTGGGAAAGCAATAGTAATCTTTATTACCGACTTCCGTAGGTTATCTGTATTATCGGCTGTCGTTGACCGTGAATTTAGTGAATTTTAAAAAACAACCGCTAATGACGGTACAATAGTTTTCTATCTCTATCATTTGACTTTCTCTTATAGTGTATTTCTTATATGGACTAATCTTTTGTCTTTTTTTACACTTTTTTCATAGTACACCGCCGTGCGCGTGTTATAGAGTGGGGGCAGCTGTCTGACAGCCGTCTTCGCTCGCTTCTCAGCAGTGTTCTTTTATGCTACGTTTATGAAGGTATGAACAGCTCGCTAACTCCCGAGGTCTAATTATAATAAATTAATATTAGTACTATAAATGGAATCTATAATTTATTTGAGGCGTATATATATTTACAGTATTATTAATTTGAGCCATTTCGCCTCTATGATTATTTATATCGATAAAAAATCTAAAACAGAAAATAAAATTAAAATGTTCTTATCAGGCGCACCTATTTCTAGATGCGCTGGTAAGGTATTGCGTTTAAAAAAATACTTATCTGCTATATCTTCTTTACCTAAAAAATATTAGTCAATAATAACATTGGTATGTTTTTTTTGTATTAAAATAGGCCAATAAACTTAAACCTTCCTTAGCTCATTTTAAATCTTTTTTGTAGGCTAAATCGTACACTTTTCGCGATTTCGATGGTAACTTGTCTAATGTAGCATTTGCAATTTTGGAGAGATTTGTAGGTGTATAAACTATATATTCTTCTTCAATCATTTTTAATCAATTTCACACAAGGTTTCTGCACAGAATCTCGAGTCAACCACCTGTTTACATAATAAAAAAACAAGTTTGAAGTATGGCTGTCTTCAAAGTCAAAGAGTGCTGCCGCCAGTGGTGGTTTTGCTAACTAACTTTTTTTTACGGCGTACAACAATAAACTCATTTTTTTACTGTAAAAAATAGATCACTTCTAACTAGTGTGTTCAGTTATAAAATATGAACATTTTAGTACGCTTGAAGAAAAACCTTTTTTTTTTGTAAAAAAAATTCTACAAAAAAGTGTTTTTATGCCAAAATTTACACTTTTTTGATAAAAATATGTATTTAAGAGAACCGAATTTCGGAATAAATTATACTTCTAATAGAATCTATAATTTATTTGAGGCGTATTTATATTTACAGTATTATTAATTTGAGCCCTTTCGCCTCAATGACTATTTATATCGATAAATAATCTAAAACAGAAAATAAAATTAAAATGTTCTTATCAAGTGCACCTATTTCTAGATGCGCTGGTAAAGTATTGCGTTTAAAATAATACTTATCTGCTATATATTCTTTACCTAAAAAATATTATTAGTCAATACCTTACCAAAGTTTAAAAATGTTGCCTAAATAAAAAAATTTTAATAAAATTCTTGATAAATCGTAAAAATAATTAAAAAAAGAACGAAAAACTGAAAAAAAGTTAACTTCTAACGTTTCGGGATCTAATCTGATCCCCTTTTCAAAGAAAATTATTAGTTTTTGAAAGAATTTGTGCAATATTTGGCTTTATCAATCAAAATATAAAGCCAAATATTGCACAAATTCTATTAAAAACTAATAATTTTCTTTGAAAACGGGATCAGTTTAGATCCCGAAACCTTAGAAGTTAACTTTTATTCAGTTTTTCGTTCTTTTTTAATTATTTTAACGATTTATCAAGAATTTTATTAAAAATTCTTTATTTAGGCAAAATTTTTAAACTTTGGTAAGGTATTGACTAATAATATTTTTTAGGTAAAGAAGATATAGCAGATAAGTATTATTTTAAACGCAATACCTTATCAGCGCATCTAGAAATAGGTGCGCCTGATAAGAACATTTTAATTTGATTTTCTGTTTTAGATTTTTTATCCATATAAATAGTCATTGAGGCAAAATGGCTCAAATTAATAATACTGTAAATTATACTTTGAGTATTTTTTTATGAAGAGCAGACTTTTCGAATTAAAATTATTCATAGCATTGGGAAAACGGGTTTTTCTGTCAAAATAGATCTGGATTCATCCCTTAAAGGGATTTAACCCCGAATTTGAGAGTTTGCATCGGAAATTGATGTAAATGTAAACTCATTAATTCATTGAAATAGTAACCCATGTAATTTATTACATTCGAATTCATTTAGACGATCAATAATATATACACAGAGAAAATATATCATAATTATTATACAGGGTGCTATTTAAGTACGTAGCCAAACTTCAAGGGGTGATTCTTTGAGTGATTCTAAGACGAAAAGTTTACATAAACATAGGTTTGGTAATGCTTCAATATACAGGGTGTCAAAACTTTTTTTTTAATCATTTTTCGTAAATATGTTTTATATTTTTTATTTATGGTAATAAGGGGCTAATTTAGCCCTAACTAGATTAATTATTAAGTCAAGTGGCGTCCCAGAAGGAATCTGAACAAATATTTTTGACAAAAAAATGTGCGCCACTGACTTTTTTGCAATTTTTATATTTTTTTTTCGCATTAAGCAACTAAAAACACAACTTTTTTATTTTTAGCATTTTTTTCGTATCTTGCTTCGTATTTGAAAAAAAAATAAATATCACATTATTGCAAAAGTCCCTGGTACTACTAGCTAGTACCTAGTACGTATACTAAAAATTAAACGACACTTTTTCCGCTAGGCCAACATGCCCTCAGTACAACACTGTACCAGAGTACACTTCACTTATTTTTTTATTTGGCTTGATCTGAGTTCAAAAAGTGATTATCAAAGACTTTGATATCTCTATCTATCTATAGATAGATGTTTTATTACCACTTTGGATGTAGGGCTTATAACCGAGGTCGTACTAATTTCTACTATTTTCATAGATGTTCTGAAAAATCTTGGAAAAAGCTGATCTTTCATTTACGTGATTAGTCTGCAAACTTTTAGATAATGAGCCACCTTGGGACTGCGGAAAACTTTTCCTTAATCCTGTCATTTATAATTAGCCAAATTCAAAAGAAAAACTTTTTGAGATTTTATTTTACCTACAAGATGTTAACATCTAATTGAGAATCTTAAACTAATAAATAAATAAGTTATCTAAAATAATTTTACTTAAATTTCATATAATTTTACTAAAACTTCATATAACATATTGCTGTATTTTTTAAATTTATATATTATTACACAACTTATTACCATAGCGGAAAGTTTGTCATACGAGCCGGCAGGCGAGTATGACGGTCCCGCCAGCGCGAAATGACTATTCCATACGTGTTGTAGACTATAATTTTTCTTCGACTGCAAATATCAAGCACTGTATGGCTTTAAACTGCGGACAAGGTTAAAAACCATGTTTTTTGTGACTCGACATTGTAAATGCAACAAAACATATATTTTTAAATAAAGCAATTAATGTTATTTAATAATTTTATGAAATCAGTATTTAAAAAAAATTTTATTTAATTTTAGCACATATTTACAAATTATAATGCAAAAATGTTATGACAGATATCAGGTTTAAATATTTAACAATAGATGGAGCAGTTTTAATTTTTTGAACTAAATTGATAAAAAACTGGTCAAATATTAAGAAAAACTAATAAACTGTATGTAATTATAACGGAAACTTTAAATTGCATTAAATTATTCAATATTTCATGGTAAAATATATATATATATATATATATATATATATATATATATATATATATATATATATATATATATTTGCTACAGTTTTCTTTACTTTTATAAACAAGAGATGGCACTACTTGTGCTCATTCTAACACGATACGGAATATTCATACCGTATCTAGAGCTAGAATGGATTCATTCTGTCTTTGAAAAGTGTGTGTATTTGCTTACATTCTAAAGCAGTCGTATAAAAAGAATATTGGCAACGTTAAGTTATGTCATGTTTATGAAAAACGTTCCGTATACGTTAAATAAATTAATATCTTGTATTAAGTATTAAGTTTAAGTTTGCTGGGAATTCATAAAACCAATTTACAATTTTCTCCATTTAACAAACGAAATAATTTAAATGTCAATCTTAGTGAATGAAGCAATGAAAACTGCCTTTAACACAAATTGGCATTCGAAAATTAGCATTTGTTCGATTATAGTTATTATACTCGTCATAATTATTTGTAGAAGAGTCTCTTTGACCGTTTTTTAATTTCCAAAATTACCAAAAAAAAATAATATTTCACAAAGTCGGTCTATTTGTCAATCCATCTATCTATCTATCCGTGTTCAGATTTTCTATTTACATGAAAATTTAGAACAAAATATTATTTTTGCAAAGCAAAAGCAAAAAAAATTAACAACATAATATTTTAAAACCTAACCAAAACAAATATTATTTTTGTGACACCCAACTAAAATATATATATTTTTTATTTGATTGTATCTAAAAATAGCACTTTTTGGCACGAAGTACCACTTGCAAAAGTCTTTGTGGTAATAAATCTGGAAGAAAAGTTTGGCACAGGCCAAAATGCAAAATCGTCGAAGTTGATTGATATTAAAGCCCAAATATATATTTTTTACCAAAAATAAAAACTTATTTATTGAGTTTATTACATTTAAATTAAAAATAATGATACAAAAAAAGTGTTTTTAGGG